>PVKA01018355.1:24457-44123 GCA_004027165.1 Ctenomys sociabilis
AAAAAAAAAAAAGAGGTCCTGAGTTTGATTCCCAGTACCCCCTCCCCCCAAAAAGAACAATACACTATTAAGCTTGTGATGCAGGCCTTCAGCCCTGTGCCCCTCTTGTGCTGGACACTTGCTTACCACCCAGGAAGCATTAATGACTGGGTGCCACCCTGGGTCCCCAGCCCAGGGCATTTGGAAGTAGGGACCCAGTGGCCTTGGATGGATCCCCACTGGTCTGCCATGGGGATCACCAGGAGAGGGCGCTCATCCACATCTGGGGTGACTGAGGATCAGGTGGGGTGACCTGGCCCAGGGCTTCAGGGCCCCCTCCCACAGAGGTGCCCTGAGCACAGAAAGGTTAAGGGATTTTCTTCCCTCTGGCAGGTGAGGGGCCTGCAGATTCTGCCAGATGTTTCTGGGGTGTGGAGGTGGAGCAGCCAGGGCAGCACTGTGTGGAAGCCCTGGCCCAGGTCCCCCACCACAGGCTTCCTTTGCTGAGCCCTGCCAGTGGCCACCAGCACCAACAGGTGCCAGGTGGGTGCATCTACGCAAAACAGGTACAGGTCCCAGAGAACAACGGGCTGGCCAGGCTTAAGACCCGAAGCAGATGTACACCTCAGCTGGGAAGGACATCTGCCTGTTCTGATGTCCAATATGCCTGGCTATAGAGGTTTCCAGAAATCATCAGGGGCTGACTAACCCCTGCCTCTCCTAAGGACTTTTTTTTTTTTTTTTTTTTTTTTTTTTTGGCGGAACCAGGGATTGAACTCAGGCCCTTGTCCTTGCCAGGGAAGCACTTATTCCACTGAGCCATCTCCCTGCCCCCGCCTTTTTTTTCTTTCCTAAGGCCTCAATTTCCACTTCTGCTTGAAGGTGCAGGCTCTGTGAGTGAGGGCCCTGGGCAGCTGTGGCTGGGCAGGCCTTTGTTTCTGGGCTTTGGTGAGGGGCGGCCTATCCCCTGGCGTGGGCACCTCCTTCCACTCACCTCCTTCCAGCAGGAATCCCAGCTGAGCTGCCCAGGGCAAGGACACACAGGCCTCTGCCGGGTGTGACTAGACAGCTCTAGCCCTCTGAGATCACCCACACACCGCACTGCCCTGGGCTGGGCGGGAGGAGGAGTCGGCAACACCCCCTCCCAGTTGGGAAGCCGAGGACCTGAGGATGCAATATCTGCCCCAAGGGCACTGGGGCTGGATTCTTGCCAGTTTCGTGGCTGCCCTTCTCACCCACCCAGCAGCATCCCATCCCCTGCAAGAGCCCCACCCTACAAGTGCAGACTGGGCTGGGACCCAGGGCCCTGCTGCAGCCTGTGGGCATACCCCTCACCTCGAGTCAAAGGTCCTGCAGCTAGAGACTCCAGTCCCCTTGCCCTCACTCTCGAACAGGGTCCCAGGGCAGAGGTTCGGCCCCCTCCCCCTTGTCCCCATTGTTGGGCCAAGAATGTGCTAACCCGGCAGATCCATCGCTGCTGGTCCACAAAGGCACCTGTGGACTTTGAGAAGCTTCAGGGAGGAGCGGGATGGGGCGGGGCTGCAGAGCTCCAGCCGGGCAGGCGGGGCCAGCCCAGCACTTAGGAGTGTGCGCGTCAGTCCACAGCCTGCAAGCCAGGCACTGCACTGCCGGCTGCAGACACAGGCCTCACCATGAAGCTGGCCCTCCTGTCCTGGGTCCTGCTGCTGCTGGCGACCGTCCCTGGGCCTGGACCCAGGCCCACAGCAGGTATGCCCCCATCCTGCTCTTCTGTCCCCTTGTCTATATGTCCATCTGCCTTATCAGTCAGGCCCAGGGCAGACACCCCTCTGAGCTCAGCCTCTGTCCATCTGTTAGGCCATCTGTGGCTTGAAGGGGGGGATAGAAAGAAAGTGTGAGGCCACAGGGTCAAGGAGCCTTCAGCAGGGACAGGAAGTCGGCTGAGCCCTCCCTATACCCCCCCCCCCGGGGAGCTGGGAAACCCCTACCACCTGGGAGGGAGGCAAGGTAGACCAGCAGAGCCTCGGGGCTATACCCCAAGCTCCGGCAAAAGGTGTGACTGCACGTGCCCCCCCATTCCTCCAAGTCATCCCCTTTTCAGTGTGGGACTAAATTCTAGAAAGGACTCTAACAGAAGCCCCGAATTCCAGAGCTGAGACCCTGGCCCCAAGCTGAGCAGGGCATCAACAGCGCAGTCCTCTGTCTTGAAGGGAAATGCCACCGCCATCTTCCTGCTCCTTTGATTTTACTTAACTGGCATTTCCAAGCCTCTTCCCTGCAGCCCTTGAGCCATCACATCCTTGGCCAATAAATATTTATTGCTCGTCTTAAGTGCCAGGCCCTGCCATTAGTGCAGCTAGCCCACAGGAACGTCTCAGACACAGTCCTGGGGCCAGGTGGGAGGTTTCTGAGTGCTCCACTCTTGAGCCCCACAGGGACATATCCTGAAACAGAGCTGAGCCACAGGTCACCGTAGCCCCTGGGAGAAGGCTTGGGGCATGATGTTCACAGCTCTCTGTGGCAGACTCCTGACTACTCTTCCCTCCCTGCTACAAATGCCCCCACCCCTCAAAAAAAACAGAATGGAACATCAAGCCTGGGCAACTTACACCATGTCAGGAAGGAAGGAAGGGAAGGACAGAGGGACACAAAGGGTTTGGACTATAGCTCAGTGAAATCCCCAATGATAAAGCAAAAAAGGGAAATCCTTGGCCTCTCCCCAAAAGTGAGACTGTTTGGGGTTCAGTAGTTGTCCCCTGAGAGAAGGAGAGGGTCAATCTCATCAGGAGGCACCATTCTTTTCAAGATGTTAAACGGGACACTTAGCCAACATCTAAGCCACAGAATTTGGTGGCTAAAGGGCGTTCAGGTCCGGGAGGCAGCTCTTGGCTCAGAGGGTGGATGAGTCAGGCATTGACCTTATCTCACTATATCCTAGCCAAACACTAGATTATCTTTGGGAAGGCTGATGACAGCCTCTTCCACTGAGTCTGTGTGGTGGCCGAGGCAAACCCAACCAGTGTGTTCTCCTGGGAAAGCAACCCCCCAACAACAAGGACTCTAGGGGAACAGAGATGGGCCCTGTCCACGGGGTGGCTGCCCAGCCCACTTCTGGGCCAGGTACTCAGGGCTATCTTCTCCAGGTGCTCAACAGAGCTGCTCTCTGCGTTGCGGGGACCAGAACGGGGCCTGCTCCTGCCACCCAACCTGTGTAGGCCTTGAAACCTGCTGTGAGGACTTCCGGGACTTCTGCCTGGAGGTCTCTCCCTCCTCGGGCTCCATGATGGGTGGCAAGGACTTTGTGGTGCGGCACCTCAAGTGGTTCCAACCCACTGACGGCGTGATCTGCAGGTGGGAGGCCTAAGGGGCACGGCCACCAGGGTCCACACACACCCTGAGCTCCCAGTCCCATTCATGAAAGAGGCCCACGCACTATGCTGGAGGGGTGGAGCCCCCACACCAAGGAGGGGCAGGAGGGCACAGTGAGCTAGACATGTCCCCTGCAGAAAAGGTGGAAGACTCAGGCTTTGAAAGGGTCACCTCATACCAGCCCTGCCACGCCTGCCCCCTCTGCACCCACAGGTTTAAGGAGAGCGTCCAGACCCTTGGCTATGTGGACTCCTTGGGGCAAGTGCATTGTGTGTCACCCTTGCTCTACGAGACTGGCCGCGTCCCCTTCACCATCTCAATGGACAATGGCCGCTCTTTCCTTCGTGCAGGCACCTGGCTGGCTGGTGAGCCCCCACCTGGCCAAGCCAGTTCAGGCACACCACACCTTCCAAGCACCTTCCGTGGGCCCTGGGTCCCGCCCATGGGGACTTTCCCCAGTGCTAATCTATGCGCACAGAGACCCAGCCCACCCACCAGCTCCTCTGGCAGAACTAGTCCTCTGGGTGGGAACCTCCACAGCTCATTCTTGGCACCCTCCCTGAAGTCCCAGGCCAGAGGGAGTGCAGGCTTCAGGGGTCCCCAAGCCAGGTGGGCCCCCACCTGATGCTCAGCTCTCCCAGGCCTGGGCCCTACTTCTCTCAGTCTCAGAGTACTTTTCTCCCTGGGGCTGTGATGCCTATACTCTAGCTGTTGGAGCACCCGTCCCTGGTTCCTGGGCCTTCACTCACCCCTCTCACCTGTTCCTGCCTAGTACATCCCAACAAAGTGTCACAGGCAGAGAAGAGCCAACTGGAGAATGAGACCCGCTGGCAGTACTACGGCACCCCAGGCACCACCACAGGGAACCTCAGCCTCACCTGGGACACCTCAGTGTTGCCCACAGAGACTGTCAACATTGAGCTATGGGGCTATGAGGAAACAGGTGAGGCCATCCCTGGGCTGGTAGAAGCGCCAGGAGTTCGGACTCCAAGAGATAAGAGAAAGGCAACCCTAGGTGTGTGAGGAGGGCAGAATAGGGATGGCGGCTTCCAAACAGAGGAAACGAGGAAAATTCCAGGCAGGCTCTAGGGGTCCGGAGCAAGGAACATGCTGCTAACAGAGAGAGCAGCAGGAGTTTCATAAAGCTGGGCGAGAGCAGAGCATGGACAGATGCCTGGTTGATTGAGCCCCAGGTCCAGTAAGAGGTTTGGATGCCATGGTCCTTGGAGAGGAGGTTTGTGCTGGGGGACTAGGGAGGCGGTGGTCACCCAAGCCTAGAGGCTCCGATGGCTCAATGCTGGGATGGACTTGTGTGCTTCGTCTAGGTCTGTTGATTGACCTGCTTTTAGCAGTCAGGCTGCTTCTTGCTAGAGCCTGGGACCAGGCCTGTTTCCTGCTCCATGGGTCCTCAGAGGGTCCTCGGACTTACCAAGGCCTTCTTTTGCACAGGGATACCGTACTCAGGGAACTGGACAGCAAAGTGGTCATATCTGTACTCCCTGGCCAAAAACGTCCCCAACTCTGGCTCCTTTACATTCACTCCCCAATCTGCATCTGCCCTCCACCAGAGATGGAGAGTGGGTGCACTGCGGATCACCTCCAGCGAACACTACCAGGGGGAGAAGTAAGGGCCACCATGCAGAGGATGGGCTGGGGGTTGTGTGCCTGGAATCTTCCAGGCTTGCAAGAGAAGTCCCAGGCGAAGGGCTGCCAACAGGGCTCTGTCACATGGCCCAGCTCTTAGCTACTGTGTCATCGTCACTGCAGGGATGTTCTGGCAATCTGGACCAATGAGCATGCACTGGCCTGGCACCTGGGAGAGGACTTCCGGAAGGATTCAGTGAGCTGGGCCCGCGCAGAGTGCCTGGCCTGGGAGAAGCTGGAAGATGAGCTGCCTGACTTCCTAAAGGAGCTGCCCGACTGCCCTTGCAACCTGGTCCAGGCCCAGGCTGACACCGGCCGCTTCTTCGTAAGCCCCTGTGCCCATTAAGGCCTGGGAAGTGAGGAGGGACAGAGGAGGGGCAGCGTCCACCACTGAGGCAGACAAAGGTCTTCAGGAGGCGAGGGTTGGGATCTGAGGTCCCCCACAGGGCTAGCTCCCAGGGAAGGAAGAAGGGATGTAGCACTCAAGTGACAGCCACTGGCCACTCTACAGACAGACTACGGCTGTGACATTGAGCAGAACAGTACTTGCACCTACCATCCAGGGGCCGTGCACTGTGTACGCTCCGTGCAGGCCAGGTGAGCTACAGACTGGGGACGGGACAAGAGGCAGAGGCCAGGATGGGCCTCTCCTAATAGCCGCTCTCACATCTCCCGTCCCCAGCCCCAGGTATGCTTCCGGCCAGCAGTGTTGCTACAGGAAAGACGGCTTCCAGCTCCTGACTGCTGACTCCACCGGCGGCAGCACCCCTGACCGTGGTCACGACTGGGGTGCCCCTCCATACCGCACGCCGCCCCGTGTGCCCACCTTGTCCCACTGGCTCTATGATGTCATGAGCTTCTACTACTGCTGCCTCTGGGCACCTGAGTGCTCCCGATACATGCAGCGGAGACCTTCCAGTGACTGCCGCACCTACCGTCCCCCGCGCTTGGGTGGGTACCAGCCTGGTGCCAGCCCCTAGGAGGCTCAGAGGGCCCAGTGTGGAAGAGCCACTACCTAACCCTCCACTCTCACCCCAGCCTCGGTCTTCGGCGATCCCCATTTCCTCACCTTTGATGGCACCAACTTCACGTTCAATGGGTATGGCGAGTACGTGCTGCTGGAGGGAGAGGCTGATGGGAAGGACCTGCGGGTTCAAGGGAGGACCAAGCCTGTGACACTGGCCAATGGTGAGGCCAAGGCCCTGTGAGTGCTGGGGGGCCCTACGTCATCGGGGTGAGGAGGCAGGAGTCAAGGTGACCATGTTCTGTGCCACTCACTCCCACCAGGCACCCAGGCCCGGGGTACAGGACTGGCAGCGGTGGTCGTCCAGGAGGACAACTCAGATGTGGTGGAAGTGCGACTGGCTGATGGCTCTGGGGTCCTGGAGGTGCTGCTGAATTCTGAGGTGCTCAGCTTTGCTGAGCAGAGCTGGATGGACCTGAAGGGTAAGCGACAAACCCAGGCAGGGGCGGCAGGCTGCCCAGGGGCTAGCCCGTGGCACAGCAGAGCTGGGCAGCCAAATCAGGGCCTTGGCCTGAGGTCTGACCTTAACAGTTTCACAACACCAGGGATGCCCACACCACACCCCCAAGGCCTGCTTAAAGCTATGAGGATGTAGGACTGTGGGACAGGTCCTTGTTGCAGCCCAGAGAGGTCCAGGGGCCAGCACGGTGGGACTCACCACCAGCCAGGAGAGCTTCACTCCTGGGTTGTGTTCCCTTGACCCATCCATAAAATCCACTGCAGGGAAGCCCTACAGGATTAAGGATGCAGCTTGGCAGTGACAGCCAGGAGTCCAGGGTCTGAACACCTTGCCATGGGTGTGCCGCCTCAGGAAACTGAATGAATAAAAGGCTTCCTAGGCGTTGGGGGGCTGAAGGTGCAAAGACCTGCAGGAAGGGCAGAGGCCTTGGTATCTGGATTCTCGGCAGAATCTCGGCATCTTCAGTCCATTTGGGGGTGGGTGGGGTTAACAGAGAAGGTCATAGTTAACAGGTTGGTCCTAGAGATGCCCTCCCTTCTCCCCATCTGCTCCTGGAGCTACACCACAGGTTGGGGGACACCGAGGAGATGCCCTTGACCTTCTCACCCCATGTCCAGGCTTGTTCCTGTCAGTAACTGGTAAGGACAAAGTATCAATCATGCTGTCATCTGGAGCTGGCCTGGATGTCAGCAAGCAGGGCCCTTTCCTGAGTGTGGCTGTCCTGCTGCCTGAGAAGTTCCAGAACCGCACTCGCGGCCTCCTTGGGACGCTCAATAACAACCCTGCGGATGACTTCACCCTGCGAAGTGGGAAGGTGCTGCCCCCAAATGCCGGTGCCCAGGAGCTGTTCCAGTTTGGGGCTGAATGTGAGTGACCCTGCAGACTATGCGAGGGCTTCACTGGGAGGAGGCCTGTGGACTGGGGCAGACCCCAGTCCTTTGCCCACCGTTCGGAGCTATGCGCACCTGTCTGTTGTCTGTCTTCCCAGGGGCCGTGCACAACAGCTCCTCCCTCTTCACCTATGACTCCTTGTGGTTGGTCAACAAATTTCTGTACCAACACAAGCATGATGCCACCTTCAAGCCCCTCTTCTCCAGTGAGATTGTCCTCAGCCCTGACCAGGCAGCAGAGGTAGCCAAACTATGCGGGGATGACCACTTCTGCAAGTTTGATGCGGCAGCCACCGGGAACCTAAGCATGGGCCATATGACACGGGAAGCCCACCGGATGTACCGCGAGCGCCTACAGAGCCTGCAGCCCAGTGAGGGAAAAGGGAGCCTGGGGGAGGGACAGGCACCTGCACTGGGACAGGGTCCTCCCAGCTGGCTGGTGGCGTGCACTGGCCAGCAGTTCAGGCCTGGCTTTGGTTCTCTGCCCCCATCCCAGTTTTGTCCTGTGGCTGGCTGGCTGCCCCTTCCAATGGGCACAAGGAGGATTTCAAGTACCTGATGGGCTCCACCATCCGCTTCCATTGTAATAATGGCTACAGCTTGTCCGGGGCAGAGACCAGCACGTGCCAGGCAGATGGCACTTGGTCCGCACCCACCCCACAGTGCCAGTCAGGTGCGGATGCCCCCTGCCCACACCCCCTCCCACCCCGGCACGCGGGCGCCCTGCAGGCCCTCAGCACCTTGCCCCTCGCCAGGCCGGAGCTACACAGTGCTGCTCAGCATCATCTTCGGAGGTCTGGCAGCGGTGGCACTGGTCGCTGTCATCTACGTGCTGCTGCGCCGTGGCAGGAAGAGCAACATGTGAGCTCCAGCCCCACGCCCCTCGGTCCCCCAGTCCGTGCCCCTCTTCAGCCTTTCAGGACCCTGGGGCAGCAGTGGTTACCATGCCTGCTACAAGCTGCATCTCTGTTTCAGGAACCTGTGGACTTCGCACCCCTGAGACCAGAGCGCACCTGGGCGACAACGCAGGTTCTTAGCGGGGCCACAGCCCTGCCTCCCGGGAGGAGGCTGCGGGTTACCAGTCACACATGCACTGAGGCTGTGGTTCTCGGATCCCTAGGACTGGGCATCTAATACCTGGGCCTTTAATTTCTCTGGGCCCAAGACCCAGAGCCCAATCTCACCTCAGCCCCGAGGCATGATAGCTGCATCTTGCTGTGTTCCCTATTTTACTTAAGGCAATATAATTCCTCAGACTGGAGACCTCATACTCTGGAATTCTAATAGCTGTGTTCCTGAGCCCTAATGCATCAGAAACTCAGTTCCATACCTCACTCCCTGTAGCCTGGTGGCAGTGACCCTGATCTCTAACAGATGGAGACCTGCTCCCCTCCATCCTGTGGGGGACCCCACTGCCAAGGTGCCTTGGTGCCCTGCACCTCCTGGGCCCCAGAGGAGCAAGGGTCACAGTGAGGGAAGGGGCCACCTCCACACTCCAGCTTCCATTTCTAGCTCCTCTGGAATGTTGCTTGGTAACAGCCCTCCCTCTGTCTGAGGAGGAAACAAGCTTCCCGAGTCCTTCCCTGGTGTCCTGGCTCTCCTTCTGCACCCCTCTTTGGAGAGTCACCCACCCCGCGCCAGGGTCTGTGTCCTGCCTGCTTCATCGCCCTTGACCCCTTGTGACCAGGGATGGGTGCCTCCCCAACCTCTCTCTATGTGTAAAGTGAGATTAAGAACAGTGACACCCCCAGCCCCCGCTGCATGTTGTGGCCTACACCTATAATCCCAGCACTCTGGGAGAGGCTGGCAGGAGGATCCTGAGTTAAAGCCCAGCCTGGACAATTTAGTGACTTAATGAGATCCTACCTCAAAATAAAAACTTAAAAAGGACTGAGGATTTAGTTCAAAGTGAAAATAGTGTGTTCAATTCCCAGTTGTGAAGGGGGGAAAAAAATTAAAAAAAAAACAAAAAACCCAGTGACCCCTAGTGGGGCGAGGATGAAAGACATGTCCTCAAAGGGTTGGGCAGAAGGTGTTGTGTGGGTGGGTGCTGAGGTAGAAAGGGGCAGACGCCTACCCAGGCCTGCACGCTTCAGCCTAGGTGCCCGCCCCGCCCTGGCCCTGGGGTTTCCTGAGGAGAGCTGCCTACCCCGCAGCAAGTAGGCACAGCCTGGTCTCGGCCTTCAGCTCTGCCCCTGGCACTGCTTACGGGACAGCGCGTTGGCTGGGAGTTGCCACCAGCCGGGCCATGCCTACGCCCTCAAGTGAGCAGGGCCTGTGTTCTGTAGCTCAGGAATGTGCAGTGAGAGGCACCGAATCAGACCTCCTGCCTCTGCCGCTACCCTGGGCAGTTTCTTATCTGCTGCTCTTCTGGGACCAGGTATGATGGGAATGCCGAAGAGCACAGCGCAGGAGCCCCTGGGAGACGCACGAGGCCTGAATTCCTCCGTTGTGGGGAGAGATCGCTGACTGAGGGCCAAGCAGGTCCGCCCAGGGTAGGATAGGGTCAGACTGGCATTAGAGATGTCAAAGAAGACAACTCTGGGGAAGATGGCCCCCGGAGCAGAGGCTTCAGCGAGGCCTGCAGTGCTAGGCATGGCCATGTGGGGGCAGCATTGGGTAGGGACAGTGAATGGAGGCGCCTCTTCTGGTGGCTTGGGGGAGTCGCCTCCTTCCTGCAGCTGGGCTTGGCCACACCTGCAGCCACAGTTCCTACCAGCTCACACATCCTGACTTTTGGAGTCTCTAGGTGATAGCCCAGTCTCTGGATTCTCAGGGTGCACATGCTGCCCTGCAGTGACAGGGCACAGCTTGCCCAGCTGGGAGCACGCATCACAGGGTTCAGGCCCCACTCCCAGCCTTGCCCTTAGGGCGGGATGACAGTGAGCAAAAGAGCTGGGCGGGGTCTGGAGGGCTCCTGGATGTGATGGGGTGCAGGTGCGGAAGAAGCCAATAGGCTTGGGAGAATAGGGGCTCCAGAGATGGCCGCCGGGCTGGGGCCTCCTGTCTTCCCACCCCCACCCCTCTGGGCTTGGAGCTCCTGGCAGGGTGGGACTGGTACTTTCCTTTCTGCGGATGAGGTAGAGCAGGGCTCCGCTCCCATAGCCTGAGTCTCCACTGTGTCCCCGTGCCAAGCCAGGCCGGCCACTTGTCTGTGAACGAGAGGTGGATTTCTGAGTGAAGAGCAGATGCAGAACAGACACTCCGAGTCCAGGAGGGCAGGATCTTCGTAGCTCATTGGTGTAGCAGAGGGTGTCACAGACACGTGCAAACCTGAGTCGGAAGACATGTTGTAAGCCAAGTGTGGGGGCCACGGTCCATAATCTCAGCATTCAGGAGGCTGAGGCAGGAGAACTGCTGGTTTCAGCCCAGCCTGGGCAACTTAGCCACTTAGTGAAACTTTGACTCAAAAAAATTTTTTAAGAAAGGGATGGGGATATATCTGAATGTGAAGACCCTGGGTTCAAACCTCAGTCACACACACACATGCATTCTTGGGCTCCCCTACCCACCCATTTCCTTCTGAGATATGCCCCAGAGCTGCACCCCCTTGCAAGAAAAGAAAAGAGGGGCCCTAGCTGTGGCTGGGCCCCAGACAGCAACGCTCCCAGTGCCAGGGGTATTCCCAGTTCCCAGGCTGGGAAGCCCCACCACCTGACTGGGATAGGGTGGTTCCCAGGGCCTTAAAGAAGACAGCTGCTGTGGGGCCCACACAATGCCAGCCGAGCCAGGGTGGGTGCAGATGAACCTTCTAGAAACACCAAAGGGACCTCTGCCTGGGAGGGGGTCTGCATGAGAAACGGCAGGCCAGGCGGGAATGGGGGTTTGTGGATGGTGCCCCAAGGCTGGACAGAAGGACAGCTGTGGTCACTGAGGACCCTGTGTCTTGCCTCCTGCCTCTTGAACCAGTAGAGGTGGGAGCAGTGTCACCCAGGGACTTGAGAACGGGTGCTAGGAGAGCTGGGCTATGAGGCAAGGGCCTGTGAAGCCCCATCCCCACTCCCCCGTAGTCCTCACACACCCCTACATGTGTGAGGGTCTGAGGACAGATCCTGGGCCTGGGGCCAGGCCCTGGGCCCCACAGACATTGAGCTGAACAGGCCCAGGACTCAGCCCAGCCAGAAAGCCAGAGTCACAGGGCTGGACAGAAGGCTGCCCCACTTCTCTTTCTGCCTATCCTGCAGCCTCTGCTTAGGCCACTGTTGGCAGAGCACAGGGCGAGTGATGGGTGCAGGGCGGAAGAGAGGAGAGGAGGGCCCTGAGTCAAGAACTGGCACAAAGGGGAAGTGTGGGCAACCACTGCCCTGCCTGTTCCTTCTGAAAGCCCCAGGCTGGCTGGGTGTCTGCGGTAGGCCAGACTGCGGCTGGGCTTGCAGGGGAACCCTGTCATCAGGGCCTGGCATGGAGCAGGAAGTCAGGGGAGCTTCCTGGAGGAATCTGCCTCCAGCTGAATTTCTAAGGATAGAAATCAATTAGGGAAGTGAAATCAGGGAGCCTCTCAGCAGCCCTGTGGCTCAGACCCATCTTCCAGCTGGTGCTAGGCTGCATTTCCCAGGCTGCCTTGCAGCTGGGTGGTCCTGTAGCCTGGTCTGGGTGAGGCAAGAGGAGCAGTATCATCCCGGGAAGTAATTCCAGCCTTGGCCCAGAAAAACCTCCCAGCGACAACCCCCTCCAGGCCCTTTCCCCTGCCCCTGCCATCAAAAGCCATACCCCTTGGATCCCAGCTAGGTTGACAGCATACTCTCACCTCCCTGCCCCCCAGTGTGTTCAGTCACCTGGCACTGCCCCAGAAACACAACTGTGCTTGTAATTCCACCATAACACACTTGGGGCTTGCGGAACACATCACTGGATCCCTCTCATGACACATCAGAGGCAAAAGTGTGAAAAACTGACCTTACTTTTTATTTTTATTTATTTTTTTTATTTATTTATTTATTTTTTTTGTCTTTTTGAGACAGGGTCTCACTGCAGTTCAGGCTGGCCTTAAGCTCACTTTGTAGCTCAGGCTGGTCTCGAACTCACCAACAATCCTCCTGCCTCAGCCTCCCGAGTGCTGGGATTACAGGCATGCACCACCACGCCAGCTCTGACCTTACTTTTTATTTCTTTGGTTTTTTTTGTTTTTTTTTTTAAATTTTTGTCCTTTGTGACACTGGGAATTGAATGAGGGCCTCACACATGCTAAGCAAGTCCTTTGCTTCTGAGTGGCATCCCCAGCTCTTCTAAAATTTTGTTTGGGAAAACAAGCTGTCCCTAAGTTGTACGGCCTGGCCTCCAACTTGTCCTCCTGCCTCAGTCTCCCTGATAGCCTGAGAGCACAGGAGTGTGCTGCCAATCCCCACTGGCCTTATGTTTTTCATTATGTAGAAAATAAATAGCCAGGTGTGGTGGTGCAGGCCTGTAATCCCAGAACTCAGGTGGCTGAGGTAGGAGGATTGTTGTGAGTTCGAGACCAGCCTGAGCTACAAAATGAGCTTAAGGTCAACCTGAACTGCATAATGAGATCCTGTCTCAAAAAGACAAAAAAAAAAAAAAAAAGAAAGAAAGAAAGAAAGAAAGAAAGAAAGAAAGAAAGAAAGAAAGAAAGAAAGAGAAAAGAAAAGAAATACTGGGGCCGGGGAGATAGCTCAGTGGAATTAAGCGCTTCCTTGGCAAGCACAAGGGCCTGAGTTCAATCCCTGGTTCCGGAAAAAAAAAGAAAATGAATACTATGGGCACAAGGTTAAAACGGCCCAAAGTAATTAAGAGCTAACTTGCTGCTTCTGTCTCCAGCTGGGCATCGTTTTTTGCTTCTTCAAATCGCCTTGGACTTTGTGAGGAGGTTCAGGTTTGCCTAGAAAGGAAATTGGTGCAGTGCACTGGCTGGCACATCTACACAGCGCGTGGCCTCTTCCAGGCAGACTCCCCTTTGACACTGACCCCCAGACCTACCAGAGAGCTTGGGTCCTCTCCTAATTGCTGGCATACGGAGCCCTCACATGCTGTGCTCTTTGCCAGGTGGGTGAAAATAAAAAGACAAAACATCAATGTGGCCAGGCTGTGCTGTGGAGCATTCCAAGTTTTCCCTTCTCTGCCTGGTTCTGGTTAGCACGGGCCTCAAGAGAGGTCTTGAGCAAGATTTGGCAGGCAGAAGTGAGGCGGCCTCGTCCCTTGACGCTGCCTGCCAGCTCCGTGTGTTGGTGTGGGCAGGGCCCAGGCCAACGACTCTTTTGTCTTCCCTGGGATGGGACCGTGGCTGCAGAGACTCCGGGGCCTCATGTGCAGCAGAGGATCCAGCCTCTGCACATGTGGCAGTGAGAACAAGTGGGAGCTTCAGCCCATCCTTTTGGGCTCCCACCCATGCTTGGGGTTCCAGCTAGCTTCGGAGCCTGCACCCCACTTTATAACCACCTTCCTTTTCTGACTCTCTGATTTATTTGTCATGATACCAGGGACTGAAACCAGGGCCTTCACACTGAGAGGTCCTTAGTTAATTTTCTATCATTGCTGAGACAAAATACCTGATGTCCAGAATTAAGGAAGGAAAGGTTTATCTAGCTCACACTTTGTGGAGGTTTCAGTCCATAATCTGCTGGCTCCAAGGTGTTATGGTTTGTGTCTAGTTGTCCCCCAAAAGCCTCATGTAGATATGGGGTGGAGACTTCTAGAGCTTGTGATTAACTCATGATCCACTGGGATTATGTGTGATCCAAGGCTGGGATTGTGGGTCTCAGTACTGCTGGGATTATGGGTGTGAGTACTACATCCCAACGTGGGGTGGTGAGCCTGAATGGAATATAACAGAGAGAGAGAGAGAGACAGACTTTCTTTAGTGATTGCTCTATTGTTGTTGCTGTTCAGCTGCCATGAACTGCTGCTCTCTGCCATGTGCCCCTCTGCCTTGGAGCCAGCAATATGCACTGAAACCTCTAGTAACTGTGAGCTAAATAAACCTTTCATTTTGGGTGTTGGATATTTGTCCCAGAAACAAGAGAAGAGTAACTAAGACAGAATTTGGTACCAGAGAAGTGGGGTCATTGCTGTGGCTAAACCTGACCATGTGGATTACAAGCTTTTGGGACTGGTTTATGGGAAGAGATAGGAAAGATTCAGAAATGTCACCTATAAGAGAAGCACTGGAAGAGCTTTGGCTATTGTGTTTGGGAGATTCGGGTCAGAGCTCAGAAAACCAGAAGGCTGATAGAAAGCTGGCCTGTAAAGACCAGGCTGGGGAGAAGGACCACATTGATTGTTGGACTCCAGATGATTTGTGCTATGGTTTGGCCAAAAGACTATCTGAATTTTGCTCATGTCCAGAGTCTTTGCCTAAGACTGAGTTTAACCATGGCAGACTGATTAATCTTTCAAAAGGTATCTCAAAGTAACCAAATATTGGGGTGGTTGCATGGCTGTTACTGGGGGCTTTTAGCCAGATTTATGTTGAGAATGAAGAGCAAGGAGCCCAGAAGGATGGTCCAGAATGCTGTGAGTTTCACCGGAAAGGAAGCTCCAATGAAGCTGTGGACTGCGAAGCTGGAGCTGAGAGGATCTCCATTGCTGGGAAGGAACAAGAGAACAGAAAGGATGGCCTGAGGGCATCACAGGAGATTGCAGGTCTCCACCTTTGCAGCCTCAGAACTCCAAAGGTCAGGGACTTTGCCTTGAGAAGAAAACTGCTGAGCCCCATGTTCCAGAATGGCGCCGGCATGGTGAATTTGTTCCTGGGAATCAGGGTCAGAGTGCCCAGCCACCCAGGTACTCAACCCCTACAGCCAAGAGAAAGGAAAGCCTGCCTACTGCTCCAGCTGGCAGCAGACCTTGGCATCATCCACATGGTAATGGTTTTAGGCGCATGCAGAATGCAGGAGCTCTGAGGTTAACAAGGCTTCCACCTCGATTTCAGAAGGCCTGGGAGGCCAGGCAGTGTACCACCGAGGGGGCTATGTGCAAAGTTGTGAGAGAGAAGCCTGTTCAGTGGAAAACCCAGAAGCTTGGAAAAGCCAGGAACGTGGATCATCTAAGGGAAACTGCAAAGAAGGAGCAGAGCAGGCCTGAGAAAGAAACCATGGGAGCTACAACCACCAGAAGTGCCGCAGGGGCGGAGCCATGTAGGGCCTTTGGAGCTCACAACTCTGCAGACTGCTTTGGATGTTCTGTTGGAACTATGGGATTTAATGTTTGCCCTGCTGGATTTCGGACTTGTGTTGGTCCCAGGGTTTCATATTCCTCTGTTGTTTTCAACTTTTGGGTTGGTAATGTTTATCTTGTGCCTTTGAATGTTGGATGTGTTTAACTTTTCCTTTGTACAGGAGCTCACAGCTAAGAGTTTGCCTTAGGTCTTGGAGGAGACTTGGGACTTGACTTTTCAGCCATGCTATAACTGTTGGGACTTTGGCAACTCTTAGAGATGGACTAAAATGTCTTTTGCACAAAAGGATGTGAATGAGACTTTGGGGGTCCAGGGGTGGAATATTATGGTTTGTGTCTAGTTGTCCCCCCAAAGCCTCATGTAGACATGGGGTGAGGACTTCTAGAGCTTGTGATTAACTCATGATCCACTAGGATTATGTGTGATCCAAGGCTGGGATTGTGGGTCTCAGTACTGTTGGGATTATTGGTGTGAGTACTACATCCCAACATGGGGCGGAGAGCCTGAATGGAATATAACAGAGAGAGACAGACTTTCTTTAGTGATTGCTCTATCATTGTTCCTGTCCGGCAGCCATGAACTGCTGCTCTCTGCCATGAGCCCCTCTGCCTTGGAGCCAGCTGAGTATGGACTGAAACCTCCACTAACTGTGAGCTAAATAAACCTTTCCTTCCTTCATTTTGGGTGTTGGGTATTTGTGCCAGCAATAATAGAAAAGTAACTAAGACACAAGGCAGGGTGGCATGGCACAGGGACAGTAGCTCAAGGTGGCAGAAGACCGCAAAATATTAAGAGCAAAGTGGGGAGCAGGTCTGTTTACCTCTCATATTGTAAACAAGCTCCCCCCCCAGCATGGGTGCGGCAGTTACACCACCTCCGTGCCCTCCTCTTGCAGGGGTGAGGATGTTTACAAAATGAGGACCCTGGCTGCCTGCTGAGGGGCTGTAGTTGAACTTATAAACTTCTGAAGTTGACACAGTGTATCAACCACTACCGTCCACCCCTTGGCAACCTGGCAACCAGACACATTTCTTCAAACTGGTCTCCAGTTATAAAGATATTCTTATTATCATTTCACAACTTATAACACAGGTTTAACAATCCTTGAAAACCAGTATTAAGACTATCCACATATATTACGTTAGAACCACAACACTTCTCTCCTGCTCCCCGCCCCAAGACTCATGCACGTCCCTTTATGCAAAAGGCATTAAGTCCACCTGCAAGAATTGCCAAAGTCCTCCCAGTCTTGGCTTTGCTGAAAGGCCCAAGTCCCAAGTCTCCCCTGAGATATAAGGCAGACTCTTACTTATAAGCCACTATACAAATGAAAAGTTAGATACTTCCTTTTTTTTTTTGTCTTTGTGAGACAGGGTCTCACTATGCAGTTCAGGCTGGCCTTAAGCTCACTTTGTAGCTCAGGCTGGTCTCAACTCACAACAATCCTCCTGCCTCAGCCTCCCGAGTGCTGGGATTACAGGCACGCCCGACATTCAATAGCAAGTTACAAATGTGAGAATACAAAGGATTGGAATCAAAGTAAATCCAAAATCCCTCAGTGTCATTCGCCTTCCTCCCCCTCTGTAGCAACCATTACACCGAACTGCAGTCCAGGTCCTTTTCACTCCAGTCCTGTCACTAGACCAAGAAGATAGACTAAACTCAGGGCTTTATGCATGGTGGACAACCAGCCTGTTTTTTGTTTTTTTGTTTTTACAGAAACAAGAACAAAAGGGACGGAGATGTTGCTGAGCTATGTGTTTGAGGTTGCTCTCAAACTTTTGGGATCAAGGGATCCTCCTGCCTCAGCCTCCAAGTACCTGGCACTACAGGAACACATCCCCATCCCTGACCTAAATTTTCTTTTTAAAGAATGACTGTTATGCAGGAAAATGCATGTGATAAGATGAGAGCTTGATGAACTAAAGCTAAAGCGGCCATGCCCGGAGAGCCACCTTGCAGGCTGAAAACAGATTCAGCCTCACCCCCAAGGTTTCCTCTATCACTCACCATCCTTTCTCTCATCCCTGGGGAGCTTTCTCCATTTCTCACACTATAGATTTCTTTTCTCTGATGTTATACTTCTTGATGTATGGAAATGGAAATACTTCTTATATGTAGCTTCTTTTGCACATTATGCTTTTGAACTCATTAGAGATGAAAAGCTCTAATTGATTTTTTAAAATTTTTGTTTATGCTGAGGATTATCCCACCTACTGAATACACCTGCTATGATTTAGATGAGTGTCTCTCAAAGGCCTGTGTGCTAGGCACTTGGTCCCCAGCCCTTGGTGCTGTTATGAGGCTGTAGAACCTTTAAGAAGTGTAGCCTAGAGGTTGTGGAGGAAGCCAGGAGGTAAAAGTACCTGCCTGGGAAGCACAAGGATCCAGGTTCTGATCCTTGGTACTGCATGCTATGCCGGCCACCAAAACCAGGCACAGTGGCTCACCCCTGTAATGTCAGCACTAGGGAGGCTGAAACAGGAGGATCACTGCATGGTGAAACCCTGTACCAAACAAATATATAAATAAAGAAGAATTTTGGGGTCGGGGAGATGGTTCAGTGGAATAAGTTCTTCCCTTGCAAGTGCAAGGGCCTGAGTTCAATCCCTGGTTCCATAAATAAATAAATTATGGAGATTGAACTCAGGCCCTTGCGCTTGCTAAGGAAGCATTTATTTCACTGACCCATCTCCCTGGCCCCTAAAAAAAATTTTTTTTAAATAAAAGAAGTACCGCCTGGCTAAGAGTGGTGCTGCCCTCCTGCAACCCAAGCACACAGGGGGCTAAGGCAAGTTTAAGCTCAGATTGAGCAATTTAGATACTTAGCAAGACCCTGTCTCAAAAAAATAAAAAAAAGGGCTGGAGAAGTAGAGCTGGGGAATCCTCTGGCCTGTGGCTCGCACTCCCAAGCGATAGGAGCATTCCCTGCTGCACAGTGCACCCAAGCGGTGTGGCATGACCCGCTGCCCGGGGCCCAAGCGCTGGGCTGATCAATCATAAATGGAAGCCTCCTAAACAGAGCCAGATTTTTACCCTCTCTCCTCGTGGGCTGGTCATCCCAGGGGTTTGGTTGCAGTGCTAGGAATCTGACTCACAGGACACCGCAGTCCTTCTGCAAGGTCTACTGGGAAGCTCACAGCTTGGGGCCACCATGGTTTAAGCCTGGTAAATGTACTTGCTCTTTTCATGCGTGAAGGTATGTGTTTGTGTTGGCTAGGTTCCTGGGAACACCACTGCCAGGCACAGGGTGTGGGTATGGCGGCTTTAAGAAACTCTGCCAGTGTCCCGCAGGGGCTTCAGCAGTTGACAGGTTCTGTTGCGCTGTGTCCTCACCCAAACTTGGTGTTATTGGTCTGCCACATTCTAATGGGTGTGCAGGAATAGCACAGCGCAGACCGAACTAGCATTTCCTCTGACAACTGTGAAATCGTGCTTCTTTTTATATGTTCATTGGCCATCTGGACATCCCCTTATGTGAGGAACCCACTCAAGGGTTTTACTCACTTTCTATTGTCTGGATTTTATTTCCCTGTTTTTGTTTTTTGTTGTTGTTTGCTAAGAAAAGGGCCTTACTGTCTAGTTCAGTTCAGGATGGCCCTGCACTCCTTATGTAGCCCAGACTTGATCTAGCACTGTGATTGTCCTGCCTCAGCCTCCCAGAGTAATCCCTGGGATTACAGGTCTATGCCACCATGGCTGATTTGAATTCCCCCCCCCCCCCGTGGAATTGGGGATTGAATTCAGGCCCTTGTGCTTGCCAGGGAAGCGCTTATTTTACTGAGCTATCTCTTTGCCCCCTTGAGTATTGATTCAACTATTTTCTTATGTTCTTATATCTTTTGTTCTCTATCTGATATTTACTTTTTTATTTTTTTATTTAGTACAGGGTCTATGGGGTCTCACTATACAGAACAGACTTGTAGTGATTCTCCTGTTTTCAACCTCCCAAGTGCTGGGATTACAGGCTCATGCCACCATGCCCATTCCCAACATATCAGTGTACCTGGGGGTGGGACCAGCATGGTACACCAGGGCATTTTTTTTGTTTTGATTTTTTCCCGTTTTTTTTTTTTTTTTTTTTTTTTTTTTTTTTTTTTTTTTTTTTTTTTTTTTTTTTTTTTTTTTTTTTTTTTTTTTTTTTTTTTTTTTTTTTTTTTTTTTTTTTTTTTTTTTTTTTTTTTTTTTTT
>PVKA01018356.1:0-14816 GCA_004027165.1 Ctenomys sociabilis
CCCTACTCTTTACCAACTCCCACCCTCCCCTGCCCCTTCAAAATCATAAGCAGCTCTCTTCTGTGACAGACAAATAATGTAAGAATTGTGAAAATTCAATTTATGTAGCGTATCTCTTGGTCCACTGTCTGGCCATTCTGTCATGTTCTGCTCTGTTGGTCATATACTGAGTGGCAATACTTCCCACCAAAGGGTCAGCAGGATTACAGTCTGTAAGAAGTGAGCAGATAGAAAGGAGGACTTTAGAAATAGTTAGTGCTGGGCTCCAATTATCCTTCAATATATCCAAGCAAATAACTCTTTGACTGTTAATATTACAGTGATAGATTCTTGTCCGAAATGTAACCTTAGGAGGTTTGAAGGGATACTCTGGAGTAAAAGTGATATCCAAAAAGAATACACCTCCTTCATATAGATCCTGGGGGTCCTAGGATGGTAGATCTCCACTCATAGATATTGTCACCTTTAGGACCAGCACTGCAGTTAGGCGGAGGGTCTAGGGTGATGTCGGCCAGCTCCTTTTGAATCCTCTTGGCGCTGGTGGAGAGGAGCTTGGAGTTTTTGCTCATGCTGACTTTACTCTCCTTCTTCTTGGGGGTGTTTGTTTCTTTCTCGGTTTGCTCTCTTTGTGTCTGGCTGCTCCGTGCCGCCGCGGCGGCTGTGCTGCGGCTGCGGCTGGGCCTGGCCACTCGTGTCTCTCTCGCTGGGAGAGAAGTGGAAGTGCCAATTTTTTTCTCTTCACTGCATAGTTATCCTGGTAAAGGCTATTGGCCCCTTCTGTGAAGGTCAGAAGGAAGATTAACAAGTTTCAAACTTTCTTTTCTAGGCACATCATGATCAACCAGCCAATTCCGAGGTCAAAAAGTGTCCGGTGGTGACTTCCACAAAGGTGCATGTGCCTACCTTTGTCTGGTGACTGAGTTCCACCACATGGCTTCTGCTACCCTAGGAGTCCATTTCTCCCAGTGTATTTATATTTTCCAACTCAGTGGCTGCAATTCCCATAGTAAGGGCTGAAATACAGAAAAGACCAATCACAGGGCTTGCTAAGGATCCTGGGGCTCCCCTCACAAATTTATTTCTCATGGTACTGGTGACAGAAATTTCTTCTGGATCCTCCCCATGTATGTATGTAGATGTTCAATGACAAATCTACTCTAATATTCCAGTCTTCCCAGGCATTTGAACCCATTCCTTTACATTAAACCAAAGCAGACAATTGTTGAGGTTCAGTTGTGGGCTATGTTTTGGCCATGTTTCAGCCGAACTGAACAAAGTCCATTTCTGACTTCCAGAGCTGCAGCATTAGGAACCGAAGTTCTGCTTAGTGAGGCTGCTTCAAATTTAGCCTGATCTAACATTATTTTCCATCTTCCAGACCTTTAATCTTTATTCTCACACATGTTCCCTGGATTTCTACCTGTACAAATTAGAAAACTCAAGTGGTGCCTAAGGAGTGCAGCTCATGTCCTCTGAGTATTTTGTACCTCCTTTTCATGAGATTTTGCTGGGATGTGAGTCTAGTATAGGTCTAGAAGCAGAGTAAGGCTGGCTCCTGAGACTCGCATTGTTTTGTAAGGCAGCCTCCTAATGGAGGCCCTTCCAGCTTCGTCAGGCCTAGCAGCGGTACTCTCCTCCGGGGAATGGGGGGGCTTCTCCCACAAGCAGCAAAGACTCATCAGAACTTAGGAACTCAGACTGGCCAGATAGCTCAGGGGACTAAAGCACCTGCTTAGGCAGGCGCAGGGACTGGGTTCTATCCCCCATGTGGGGTGCCAGCCCCGCCCCTGAGGTGCCCTGAGATGGTGATTCAGACTGGGCGTGGTGGCGCATGCCTGTGATCCCAGTGCTTGGGAGGCTGAAAATAGGAGGATCACTATGAGTCCTATATATGTAGTGAGACCCTGTAGACCCTACTAAATATATATATATATATATATATATATATATATATATATATATATATTTTTTTTTTTTTAATTTATTTATTTTTTTTTTAAGTGCTTAGGGACTCCATGTCCTCAGCTTCATCGGCATCTTCTCACATCATTCCATCCGGAGACCCATTCTTTCTCACTCTCACTTTAGAATGGGAATTCAACTTGCATTCTCTTTAGCCAGTTGCAGGAGGTGCTGCATGTTGTTTCAGCCATTCAGCCTTGTCGCTATAGGAGAGAGTGTCTTTCAGAACCTACAAAGAAGCTTTCAGGTCATTTATATTGTATTTAAACTTAAGTCCCTGAGCTTTCCTCTCACTGCTTTATCTAGTGACATTAGCCAACTTTGTATTCATCAGCTTTCAAAAACTGTTGGAGTGTATCATGTACACATTCACCCAGCTCCTTGCTTTTTGCAAGCAGTTATGAGTGCCCCATGCCAATATTTTGTACATCTTTATTGCCACATAACACATAAACTATCAGCGCATTATTTACTTCTAGAAATTGAGTCATTAGCCTCTCTAAAGCTGAACACATTAGAGGCAATTCTAGAAAGCTCACGACTGATTTAGAAAACTCGTCCTTCAATGGATTCTTTCCTCTAATAGCCACTCACTAAGATAACATGAGATTCATTATAAAGCATTGGCTCGTGGTTAGGAAATCCCACAGTCTGCTGTCTGCAAATGAGACCCAGAGAGCCAGTGGTGTAGTTCAAAGAGTCGGGAGCTAGTCTGAGTCCCAAAGCTTGACAGCAGTGCCAAATGCTGGGAAAGACTGATCTCCTGCTCAAACTGTGGGCAGAGAGAATAAATCCTCCCTCCCACCACCCTTTTCAAACATTGAATGATGCCCTTCCAAAGAAACCTGTTTTGTTTAACTCATACATTCAAATGCTAATGTTTTTTCAGAATCACTCTCACAGCAGTATCTAGAAATGTTTTATGAGCTGCCTTGGCATCCCATCCCTCAGTTAAGCAAAAATGTTCTACCGTAAAGGACCCCACCCTTTTGATCTCATTTAACCTTAATCACCTAATTATCTAACACATTTGTGCCACAGTATGAGATTTTGAGTAGATGTATTCAAGTTGTGATGGAGAAAGGAAAGAGGTGGAATGTTGGAAGGCTGCCTGAGAGAACGAGAAAAGATAATGGAGGATTAAATCTCATAGACCTTCAGGAAGATGAGGTATATACTTATGACAGCGTTTATAGTCTGGCAAGCACAAGGTCCTGACTTTGATTTCTGGCACCTTCCTCCTTCCCAAAAGAATTTATAGATCTAGAACCTAAGCATTAGATCCAAGTGACATGACTGATGGTCCCTAACTGCAAGCATAAGTTGGCATTAAACGCAGCCTGCTTTGAGTTTTGAACTCTGCTGATCTGATGGGTTTCGTCTCTGTATGGACTTCTGAGAACACCTAACATAGTCATGCCCTCTGAGAAAAAGGGAGTCCCAGTGAGCTGTGCTCACTGGCTTGAACGGGCATGAACCCTTGATGGCTTGCACATGCTTTGTGTTGGTTACCAGGTGAAGGGATGGTAAACAAGGAGAAAGTTTCACAGCTCAAGTGAGTCCACATTCCCACCAGTCTTCAAACACAGACCAGCCCTTTTATGGAATGGTGAGCAGGGAGAATGATCTCTTGTGTAAGGAGCAGGCAAAGGCCGAGGCAAGCCCAAAAAACTCCCTAAGTGACCCAGTATAACCCAGCCTGTGGCTTGCAGTAGCTATTGAGCTGCTGGGCCAGTGGAATGCGCGATATTCCAGAGCACTAGGGAGGATCATCTGGTGGATGAGAGAGGAAAAGTAGGTAAAAGGTCATGCTGCATCTCCGGACTCCCACACTAGAAGTACAGGACCACTCCTTAGCAATTTAGAATAATCAGAAGGTGAAAGTCTTCCTAGGGTGTAGTAAGCCCTGGTAGGGAATAAAAAGTAGTGATTCCTTTTGCAAAGAGGACTCACTCACCTAGTGGTATGAACTTTAGTGAGTGCTCCTGGGGGATAGGGAGTCCAGAGGCTAACCAGATAGACAACTTCTGTGGAGGACATCTAGAAAAAGAACTAGTGGCAAGCAGGAGGAAACTGAAAAGTGCTTTAGCCCAGCATTAGCAGAAACGTGGCAATAAATTTAAGAAAGACAGAACAAAGCAGTTTACCTCCCCTGTAAGCGTCCAGCATTGGCTTCCACAATCCAGGCTTTACGGGCTGGCGGAGCCCACTGACCCAAGTAGTTCTAGCATCAGCTGCATCAGAAGATGGGAGCCTGTACCGCATGACATTAGTAGAGTGGATGGATAGGAAACGTGCTCCAAGGAGTCCCTCAAAGGCCAGATGGCAGTGGCCCTGTCACTTTCTCAGAGGCTCTCCTGATTGGAAAGAAATCTCAAAGAATACTTCGCATACAAACCAGGGAGTTCAGAAGACCAGCTACGTTCTGGGTTATTGTGCTTTTGGGAGTTCAGCCAGAATGCATCATGAATTGGGCATAAAACACAACAGCAGGAGGGAAGAGAATTTCTTTTTATCATATAAGAACTACATCTCATCAGGAGGCTGAGTCAGGAGGATCTTTGCCAGTCTGATCAACCTATGCTACAAAGTGAGCTCAAGGCCAGCCTGAACAGCATAGCAAGACCCTGACTCAAAAAAGACAAAACCCCAAAAGAGAGCCACATCACAGTGGTGGGTAGAATCCACTCAAAGCTTCTTCTCAGCTTCCCCCAGCTACCCCATTAACTTAACTCCTGTCACTATCCACATCCCACATCACAGAAAGAGTGGAAGAATTGATTGCCTTCTGCAAAGCTAAAAAGCAATGTGGTGTGCTTGTGTGTGTGTGTGAGAGAGAGAGAGAGAGAGAGATTGAGAGAGAGAGAGAGAGAGAGAGAGCACAAGACAGAGAGAGACTAGACAGCTCTTCCTCAGATTCAGGAGTTTCTCCAAATGAGTTTGGGATCTTGTCTTATGGCAGGAGCAGATAAACATGCCACATTGGTCTGTGTTTTCAGAAAGCTCTTGAGAAAACAAACCATAAGGCACAGAAGTTACCTCTAAGTCCCTCCACAATTTAGAGGGACCCAAAGTCCTGGAAGTAGGACCAATTTTCATTCTAAAAATAATGACCTTTGGATGTTTGTGGGTGATGTGAGGTTTGGCTTCCAAAAGTGGCTAAGCAGTCTTGGACAACTTCCAGCTATGAATAACTGGAACTTATAGGCAAAAATTTTTTTTAGAAGTCAGAAACAAGGGCTGGCAAGATAGCTCAGCGATCTAAAGCGCCTCTCAGGGACCGCGGTTCAATCCCCAGCACTACATGCCATGCCAGCCCCTCCCCCCAGGGCGGGCTGAGCTGACCTCCCCACCCCTCCCCGCCCCGCAAAAAAAGAATCCGTGATGTGTAGGGAGACACTGTCATAAATAAATGAATTTAAAAAAAAAAGTCAGAAACAAGTGAAAAGCTACTAAGGAATTAAAAATTTTGGGCAGACATCTGGAAGAAGAGATAAGCCAAGAAAAATGAACCTAATAAGGTCATTTTTTCTCTTTCAGGCACTTGGCCGTTCCGAAAGTGAAAGCAGACATCCGGGAAACTCAGAAGGCCCTTGGGAAGTGTTACCAGGATGGAGTGATAACAAAGAGAATTGTCCAGAGAGAGTAGGATTTTTTTTTTCCCCAAGAAAAAAAACAACTCCAACCGGCTGCTCTGTGCTGATCAGATTTTACTTCTGACTTACATACAAACCACATGAAGTAATAATCTATCCCACATCTTCAGGACATTATAGATCTTGTGCCTACCTATTAACACCTGCCTAACTGTACCTTTGTTCAAATTCCTGAGAATTATGAAAGAACTAGACTATGGTTAGCACCCTAAAAAAAGACTCAAGGAGCCTAAGTGTAAGGATGAGTTAAAAATAACTCACAAAACCAAAACTCACTTCTAAATTAGTTCAGTCCCTGATGGGATTCAGTCATCCCTAGCCTAGCCACTTGCCAGCACCAGAAATAAACCCTGGAAAAAACTATGTCGCCCATCAGCGAGACATAAGTAAAATTCTCCTTTACTCATAAAAAAACTTCAACTTTAAAACAAGATATAATTTATCTTCAGTAAAGCTAACAGATAAAGTAACATAAAATCTAGTGATGCTGACCTAAATGTTCTTACACGGTACTCAGTATGATTGCCCTTGGTGTCTGCTGAGATTTCCCGGCTTGACCTTCCTATCTGTTTGCACGTGTAACTCACACCATCCCAGGTCCGGATGAGGGCCGCACCTGTCCCACGGGAAGCCGGTACATATGATATGCTCCTTGACTTACAGTGCTTTCAGTTCGGACTTTTTGACATTATATTAGGACAGAAGGAAATAGGCATTCAGTAGAAACCACATTCAAGGTTTTGAGTTCTGGTCTTTTTCTTGGCCAGCAGCATGTCGTGGCGCAATATTCTTGCAGTGCTGGGCAGCAGCAGTGAGCCGCAGCTCCTAGTCAACAAGGTAAGCATACTCGACGCCATCATGCTGGTGAGCTGAACACCCGGGGGTGTTCAGCATGCTAGGTGCATTAAAGGCAGTTTTTTTTTTTTTTTTTTTTTTTTTTTTTTTAAAGGCAGTTTTTATTGACTGTATTTGCAATTTATGGCTAGTTGAGTATATGTGTGTAGGGTTAGCTAGAACTTCCATAGTTCTCAGAAATTTAAGTACAGTTAGGTAATAGGTGGGTGCAAGATCTATAATGTCCTGAAGATGTGGGATAGATTATCACTTCACCTGGTTTGTATGTAAATCAGAAGTGAAATCTGATTAGCATGGAGCAGCTGGTTTGAGTTGTTACAGTTTTCTGAAGGAGGATGGAGCATCAAGTTCCTTGTCCAGAGCCATTTTTCCCAGCAGTCTTCACCCTGGTTTTTTTTTTAATATCAGGTTTTTTTTAAAACCATTTATTAAAATAGTATCATCCAGGGGTGGGGGAGATGGCTCTGTAGAATAAGCACTTCCCTGGCAAATGCAAGGGCCTGAGTTCAATCACTAGGTTTGCCAAAAAAATAAAATTAAAATTAAATAATAATAATAATAGTATCCAGAAATTTGCATTATATGGTATCTATATTTTCTTGCACAAAATGTTAGCAATCAATTGAAAACAATCAGACCTATGAAAAGGACAAAACTACGTATATTTAAAAGGAGAAAAATCTCACAAGCCCTACTGGCCCCACTCTCGGGCATGCTGAGCTGGCCACTGAGATTCAGTTGGGTCTCAGCACTGGTGAGGCTGAAAACAAGAGGATCACTACGAGTCTCAGCTGCTTAGTGAGACTCTGTACCGAATACATAAAAAACAAAAATAAAAATAAATAGAAGGAAGAAAATCAATAGGCTATTCAAATATTAGGATTTTTCTGGATGGAATTCAAATAACTATTAATATGTAAAAGAATTTATAGATGAAAGAATTTCAAGGGAGAATGAAGAACTTAAAAAATTAAATGAAAATTTTAAAGTTGAAGAAGCAACAAATAAAATTAAAAAATAAAACCAGTGAATTGGATTTAATAAGAGATTAGACATAGCATTCAGTTAGTGATTAATGTCTGTGTGTGGTGGCTCCCACCTGTAATCTCAGCGCTCAGGAGCCTGAGTGAGGAAGTTTGTCACGAGCTGGAGGCCAGCCTGGGCTCCACAGTGAGTTCAAGGATGGCCTGGACTACCGAGGGAGACCCTGTCACACGAAAGCAAACAGAACAAAACCCAAACGCAAACCAGTTGCTGACTAGAAATTAGGTGACAGTAAGGGCCCACTAAATAGCTCAGCAGATTAAAGCACCTGCAACCATGGACAGGGACTAGAGGTTCAGTCCCCAGGCGTGCTGTGCCAGCCCCACCCCTGGGGCACGCTGAGACAGCAATTGAGACTAGGCATGGTGGCA
Source organism: Ctenomys sociabilis (assembly GCA_004027165.1). NCBI lineage: Eukaryota > Metazoa > Chordata > Mammalia > Rodentia > Ctenomyidae > Ctenomys > Ctenomys sociabilis. The sequence goes on from PVKA01018356.1 coordinate 7,889, forward strand.
CACGCCTGTAATCCCAGCTCTTGGGACGCTGTAAACAGGCGGCTCACTACAAGTCTGCTCTAGTGGTGAGACCCTGAGCACCTGTAGACCCTTCCCTAAAATACAAAAAGAAAGAAAGAAAGAAAGGAATTAGGTGAGAATAAAAATCTACATTAGTGTCAGTCATGGTGGCCCACATCTGTAATCCTAGCACTTGGGAGGCCAAAGCAGGAGGATCACCATGAGTTCAACACTAACCTGGGCTACATACATGAATTCAAGGATAGCTTGCATTACATAGTGAGATCCTATCTCAAAACAAAACCAAAAATTACACTAAAGTATAGAGACACCAAATACATAGAAAATATGGAGAAGAGCCATAATATTTATGGCAAATGCAATACATGAATCCTGGGGAAAGTGGCTGAAGTGATTTCATTTAGAGAGATAATGTTCTGTGAATTTGTTATAATATATAATCATAATATTTAACAATTATAATGCATAATTATATAATCTATCCTAATTATTAATATATTACATATAACATATTACATATGTATAAATATATTGTATACTTTTTGTATGTTCTGCTTACTAAGAAGTTAACAATAGCAAAACCTTCCTACAAAAACAAATAAAGCAAAACCTGAAGCCCAGATGATCTTACCAATGAATTCTTCCAAACCTTTAAGAAATAGATAACACTAGCATTTCGAAAACATTTTATAATGTCAATGTAACCTAAGAATTTCACATGAAAGAATATTGTGGGCCAGTTTCTTCATTGAACATAGATGCAAAAACCTTAAGTAAAATAACAATAAATCAAATTGAACAAAAATATAAAGATCACACTGGGTTTATTCCAGGAGTGAAAAACCAACTTAAGTTTTTAGAAAATAAATGAAATAATCATCCAAAAATTTTTAAAAAATGACACAGGAATGTCAACATAAAAAATTTCAGGGGATTGAGTATCCAGTCATCTGAGAAATGCAAATAACAGCTTGAGCAAGGCACTTTGACTGTAATCCTAAAATTGATTAAAATAAAAAATAAAATGACTGGAGATAACCCCATTTTACAGAAGACATGGGGCACCTGGAACTCTTACACATGGCTGCTACAAGTATACTTTGTTACAAATACTATGGAGTTATTTGGCACTGGGTACTATTGTTGTAGGCAGCTGAGTTAGAAATATTATAGGCAATCAGATGAGGCTAGGCCCGGAAAGGACCCAGTATGGAAGACAAGATATCTTGCAACTGTGGGAGAGACAGGCACCTCTGCTGTGGGCCAGACCTCAAGACAAAAGATCAAACCCACATACCTCCCTAGGAACAGACATCAGGGATTGATATTCTAAATAGGCATCAATCATCTTGAAAAAGCCAGTCAGAGTCACTAACCCAACCCCTTACTGGAAGAGCCTCTGTTCTGTATTCATGTCCACTTGCTGTGTGACTCACTTCCCCAGTTGATTGGAATTTGATCAATTTTACCTGAGCCATGCTTGTAATCTTATTGGTGGTCCACAGTTTTGTCCCACATCATGCCCACCTAGTGAGTTCCCAGGTTTTTCATCTTAGACTTGCGTCACCTCATGGTTTTGATCTATAAAAATCCCTAGAAAAGACAAGTGCCTTGGCAACCCATTTGGATTCCCTTCTATCCCTCTTTTGGACAGAAGTTTTCTTTCCCTCTATAAATATATTCTGCTTCTAACCTCTGTTATTTCTAAAATTCATTATTCAGTTTTAGAGAACATGAATTCATCCCAAGTATCTTTCAGGTTGGGAGTTTCATTCCCCTATATTACTATTAGAGACCCTTCTCACAGCACCAGTTATTGGGGATCTCTGTAGTGGGTTCCAATCTCCTGTCTGGGTTATTACCACTTTCAGTGGAAAAGGAAAGAAAGAGCAAGGAGACAAAATAGAGGAGTGATGTTATGGCCCAAGTACAGACTGCATTATCTAACACGGCTGAATCCCCAAACAACAGCTTATCTTCCCCATGACCACTTCCTCCTCCTCCCCACTTCCAGCCCTGAGTACAACTTCCTTTGACTCTTCCCACCCACACAAGGGAGCCTTCAATTAGCTTGTGTGTCGCTAAACCTGCGCCTCAAACTCCGCCCCTAGCAAAAGTCCATAAAGTCTCATCCTCCATGTCTCAGGTCAGAGGATCTGCCCCTCTCCCTGCCCTCCATCATCTCCGTGTTTTCAGAATGAATGAAGTCTTCCCCTGCCCCTATTTCTGCTTCCATGCTGTGATGGTGCCACTGCCACCCTCACTGCTGCCACTAAGACCTATCAAGGGGGTTCGTGGAGCAGGGATCTGGGACCACCAGTTGCTCTGTAGGAACAAAAAGCTCCAAATCTCCAGCTGGTCCCTACTTCATTAGCTGTGCGGGGAGGGGTTAGGGTGTGTCAGGTGAGCACTTTTCCTGGAAGCTGTGGTAGAATGGGCAACATTAACATGAAGGAAACAAGCCAAGCTGCACCCCCACCTCTGGGTGCTCATCTCATTGACCAGAGGAAGCGGGGTTTCCTCATTCCAAAACCCGCCTTCAGGGCCGGCAGGGTTAGGACAGCTTAGGATGGATACTATGTTAGTTTGCAATTCCTGGTCCTCACCAGTGCACCATATTTCCACCTACATGTATCCTGTGATTTCATCTACCCCCTAGGCACGTACTCATCAGAAATGCTTACATAACTGCTCCACATGACATTGGAATGAATGTTCAGAGAAACCACCCCTGTACGCAACAGCATAGATGCTTATCACAATTCTGCTATCAAGGGAAGACGTAAGTCTTTCTCTGTAACTCTACTTATATAAGGTTTGAAAGCAAGAGAGCTACTGACTGAAGTCAGAGCAGAGGTTATCTCTTAGGAAAAATGTGGGTGTCTCGGGGAGAGCCCAGGTAGAAGGTGGATTTCTAAAGTTCTGGGGCTGATTGTTTCCTCTAGGGTGGTAATTACACGGGTTTCTTCACTTTGTGCCAACTCACGGACCTGTACACTTAATATTTAAGCTCTGATTTGTTAGGTAGCTATTTCCATGAGAAAGTTTATTTTGGCATGATAGCATATGGAATTGCCTATTCATTCATGAGTTCTAAAATCTGTGAATCACTGTGTAAACACTATTCATACTTGCTCTGTACGGCAGTAATTCATCCTGTAACTAGCTAAACTCTAGTGCAGCCCAAGAATCAGTCCAGGGGCCAAGGTGAAGCAGTAGATGTGGTATGGGAAGCATCCAGACGGACCCCAGGCTGTCCCAATGGAATTGCACAGCAATCTGGGATTTCAAAGACCAAGACAGGATAGTTCTGAAAAATCTTTCGTGAGGCAAAGGTTCTGATGAAGGCTCAGTTAACAAGTACCCTGTAGATTTCTCAGATGCACCTCTGCTGATTCATTAAAGGTACCTTCCTGGGTCACAGGAATTCTGACCCCCAAATAATTATAGGTTCTATCTGCTGAGTGCCGCCTATGAGCCAGGCTCTGTCCTCAACACTTAGCAGCCAATAACTTAGTCTTCACTATAATTCTCTGAGGTGGACATTAGGATATTATTCTCTCCTTACTCAGAAAAGCAGACCTTGTTTTCACTACACAAATGGAAAAAAGTCAGCATAGTCTGTTACCCAGTTACCCTGAGGTCACAGAGACAAGGAGGCAAGATTTGAATCAAGATAAACTAGCTACAGCAAGGCACTTCTAGAGCTTCTATGCCCACAGCTCTAGGCTAATTAGCACTGCTACAAACTGCCCTTGCATACATGACCAGTAATAGTGCAGGATACAGTTTTTGGCATTGGAAGAATGTTCTTTCTACCCAAAGAAATACCTCCCACCTCCAGCTGTGCTTAGAAAGTCACCTGTGTGGAAAGCCTCTCCTGTGGCAGTTTTGTAACAGAGAACCCTACCTCCAATTACTGAACAGGGCTTGGAACTGGGGAGGCTGCTGGCCCAGTAGAAGCTTCTTGCTTGTGAAGGGGTTGGTGTGTGACAGTGTTTGCTCCTGGAAGTAGAAGCCTGGGCTAGTCAGCTTTCTACCACTGAAAAAATACCTGAGGGAATGAACCTTGGTTTATTTTTGGCTTGCAGTTTCAGAAGATTTGGCCCATAGCCAGTTGATTCCACCACTTTCTAGACCTGTAAGCCAGAGGTCTTGGTGGGGAGTATGTGGTGGGAGGAGTTGCTTACCTTATAATAGTCCAGAATAAAAAGAGAGAGAGGGGTGGAGCTCTAATCCCTCTGAGGCACACCCTGAGGACCTTCCACTGGGCCTTCATCTTCTTAGAGGATCTATCACCTTTCTACAGTGCTAATGGGGACCATGGCTGTTAACACATGGGCCAGAGCCCTCTCTTTGCAAAGTGATGTTATGTTTTAGACTCTGTCCCTTTCAAGCCAGAATTCCTCGGGGAGCAGGGAGTTTATAAATTGTATCTCATTATAGAATATCAAATTTTTTTGGTAAAACTTTGTTTAGCTTTTTTTTTTTTATTGCTTCTTGCTTTTAATTGATCTGTTTATTTGAAGATACATGAATTTAAACAGTTTCAGGTTTCTGTTTTCTCTTCTGAGTGATTGGACCAATATGGGAACTAGCAGCCCAAATATTGACACTTCTAGCCTTCAAAGACATTAACACTCTCCATCTCCAATGTTTCACATTTCTCCTTGATTGGACTTCATCTTACAGTGTGTGAGGTACTGGCTCTATGAAATTAAATTCTATACCACTAATCTCAAGGAATTTTCTAATACCTAAGATACCAACATTTCAGATCATTTTGTCTCATATATTTCCATGAATATTTGATGAAAGAAAGTACTGTTAGGGAAGACAAATGGAAGCTGACTCAGACTGCCTTAGGGTGCCGTGCTGTCTGGGAGCTCTCTGGCTGCAACACAGGTAACTGCTGGGTGTCAGCACATGGCGAAGTGTTTGTGCGCTGGAGTGAAGCTTGAGAGAAGCCAGCATGAATTCTCGTGAAGAGTGCGATGTTGCTGCTTGTCCAACAGGGACTTCAACACGCACACTTGCTTCTTCTCATCTTATGAGGTTTAATCACGTTGAGTAATGATCTTAAGGATGCTCTCAGATGCTAATATGGTACCACAAACAAGTCCAGGTTTTGAAAGAACCCCATCAAATAGACAAAGAAAAGACTTAGCTATGCCACCTTCACCAGGAGCCAGCATTTCCTTGCCTTACAATTTCTGTTGAAGAGGAGCTGATTCAGTCTCTCAGGGTTCTCTGGTTCTGATGCCAGGTCGGCATCAACATTGCAGCCGCCGCCAACAATGCGCGCCTGAGATCCTCTGCTTGTTACTCGCGTCTTGGAGAAAAAGGATTTTAGTGACAAATCAGATGTCACAACCCTTTCTGAACTTCACAGCCACTTTCTATAGTTTTTACTCACTTTCATTATTTAACCATAAAGAAGAAAGAAATGATGTGTTTGCAGGAGGATGGATGGAACTGGAGAGCCTGTGCTGAGGGAAGTAAGCAGCTCAGAGAGACAAGTATCCAGTTGTTTTCTCTAACGTGTGGAATCTGAAGGAAACAAAAGACAAAAGCTAAAGATGAGCTAAACACAGAAAGGAGGTCATTACTAAGTGGAGGAGCTAAGGGGGAAGGAGGAACGAGTGACAGAGGGGATAGGTATAATAGAATCCAATATCTTATAAAATGAATATGGATTAATATATTTAAAAATAAAGTTTTTACTCGTTTTTATTGCTTATAGAGATGAATGCATTTCATTTTGGCAGGCTCATACATTCAAATAACATACTTTGATAATTTTTGACCTGCCAATAACTTCCTTGCCCTAAGTTTCACATTCTTTGGGGGTAGGTTTCAGTGTACAAGTACATTTCACTCATATCCACCCCCCACTAGCTGCCTTCCACCCTCCTCTCTCTTACTCCATTCTTGTCTATAATAGTCTCCCTTCTCTCTCTCTCATCATCACTGTGTACATTCTACATAAGAATATGAGATATCTGACTTCTTAAATCTGGGTTATTTTGTTCACAAAATTTGGTTGTCAGATAAATCCTTTTTCTTTTTCTTTGTTTTTTTGAAACAGGCTCTCACTATCGAGTTCACCTTGAGCTCCCTTTGTAGCCCACACTGGTCTCAAACTCACAATGATCCTCCTGTCTTAGCCTCCCAAATTCTGGGATTATAGGTGTACACCACCACACCTTGGTCTTTAATCCATTTTCTTGCAAATGACAGGATTTTGTTTCTTCTTGTGGTTTGAATAATACTCTATTATGTTTATACACACCATATTTTCCATATCCATCTGCTCATGGGCATGTAGACTGGTGTTATGGCTCGACAATTGTGAATTGTGCTGCAGTAAACATGCAGGCATCCCTACAGTATGCTGATTCTAGTGGCTTTAGGTATCTACCAAGGGGTAGTACAGCTGGATCAAATTGAAACTCTATTTTTAGGATTTTTTTTCTGAAGAATCTCCATACTGATTTCCACAGTGGTTGTCCTAACTTGAATGTTCCTTCCATGTACAGCCCCCCACCCCCACATACATACATCATAACCAGAATTTCTTGTTTCTTGTTAATTTTTTTTATTTTTTGCAGAACCCTGGGATTGAACTCCAGCCCTTGTGCTTGCCAGGGAAGTGCTTATTCCACTGAGCCATCTCTCTGGCCCATTTTTCTTGTGTTATTGATGATATCTATCTTCACTGGTGTGGGATAGAATTCGTGGAGTTTTGTTTTGCATTTAATGGATGGATAAAGGTGTTGAACATTTGTTTCATACATTTATTGGTCATTTGTACTTCTTTTTTTGGGGGGGGGAAATGCTTCATTTATTTTTCAGGAAGAAGCAATCAACCAATGATTCTTTCAATACTCTGTAAACATTGATTGAG
>PVKA01018356.1:14916-44127 GCA_004027165.1 Ctenomys sociabilis
AGAATATTTGAATTAAAGTTCACACAAACGTGCAAGCGCACGCACCGGGAGTTGAATGCCATGTCTTCCCCTGGTTACAAAAGAAAAGGAAAGGAAAGAAAAGAAAAAAAAAAGAAATGGGGCGCCGTTTCCTGGACGGATACTCGGGGCCGGAGGGAGGAGGCAACAGCATGGTGGCCGGGAGCGGGCCGCACACCCTTCCTCTTCCGGGTTGCCGCCGCCGCGCCACCGCTGGAGTCCAGGTGTCCGCCCCAGGCCCTCCTTCCTATGGCCGCTGCAGGGTCGGCCAGGGAGATGGCTCAGTGGAATAAGCACTTCCCTGGCAAGCACAAGGGCATGAGTTCAATCACCGGTTCTACCAAAAAAAAAAAAACATTTGTACTTCTTTTGACAAGGGTCTGTTTTGCCCATTTATTGATTGGGGTCTCTGATTTTTTGTTGCTAATTTTTTTGAGTCTTTATATATTTTATTGAAGAGTAGCTGGTAAAGATATTTCTCTTATTCTGTAGGCTGTATTTTCACTTAGTTTTGCTTGTTTTCCTTACTGTACAGAAATATTTTAAAATTCCATGTAGTCTCATTTGTTGATTCTTGTTATTATTTTGTTGTGCTATTGGTGAACAATTCAAGAAGTCTTTGCTTTGGCCTATGTCTTCAAGTATTTTCCTTGTTTTAGCAGTTTCAAAGTTGCTGGTCTTACACTTAAGTCTTTGATTTATTTTGAATTGATTTTCTTTAAGGTAGTTAGTACAGGGTCTCACTACACAGATCAGACTTGTAGGGATCCTCCTGTTTTCAGCATCCCAAGCACTGGGATTACAGACGAGTGCCACCATGCCCAGTCTCAATAGCAGTCTCAGTGCTCCCCAGGGGCAGGGCAGGCACAGCATGCCAGGGATTGAACCCTGGTTGTTGCACCTGCCTGAGCAGGTGCTTTAATCCATTGAGCTATCTGGCTGGCCCTTAAATGGATTCTTATATAAGGTGAGAGAAGGGAATCTAGTTTCAATCTTCTACAAATGGATATCCAGTTTTCCCAGTGTCATCTGTAAAGAAGCTTTTTACCAATTGTCTTAGTTACTCTTCTTTCATTGCTGGGACAAATACCTGACACCCAAAATGAACAAAGGAAAGGTTTATTTAGCTCACAGTTACTGTGGGTTTCAGTCCATACTCAGCTGGCTCCAATGCAGAAGAGCACATGGCAGAGAACATCAGTTCATGGCAGTGGAACAGCAACAATCACAACAAAGAAAAATTGCTAAAGAAGGTCTGTCTGTCTCTCTCTGCGTCTTATATTCCATTCAGGCTCTCTGCCCCAGGCTGGAGAATTACTCACACCCATAATCCCAACAGTACTAAGACCCATAATTCCAGCCTTGGATCCACATAATCTCAGGGAATCATGAGTTAATCACTAACTCTAGGATTCCTCACCCCATGACGACATGAGGCTTTGGGGGGGACAACTAGATACAAACCATAACACCAATGTATAGTTTTTACTTCTTTGTCCAGATTGAAATATTTTTATCAAAATAATATGAATGTGTTCTATCAGTTGTATAATTCTAAAAGGCGCCTAACGAGAACTGACAGTCTGCACCCTTTGCTCCTAGCCCGGCTCAGCCCCATCACATTTTTAACATCTAAGATCTTTCCCTCCATATCTAATGATCTGTCTTCCAGTTTATTTTTATGGGTTCTATTGTATCCTTTCACTCTGTTGGTTTACTGTGGTCTTATTGAGTAACTCTTGAATGTTTGGGGCCTTATTCAAATGAGTAATGAGCTGCCAGAAAAAAAATCTGCCATTTCACGGTTGTTCATAACTTATCAGAGCGCCACAGTTGCAGGCCAAACCATTAGCCTGAAATCCAAAGAAAGAGAGGCCCTTTCGAGAAGGAAGGAGCCACAACCAATTCCCTCGTCCAGAACACAGGCCTCGGGGTGCCATATCACTTGGTAAGGAGAATTGAACTGAGATAGCTAATGATTTGCTGAAGACTGTGAGCTAATGAGGTAACAGAGAAAAGAAAGCTGCAGCATTTGCCCACTGGAAGTAAGACTCAGACAGCTTGGGCAAGGTTTATAGCAGGCCCCAGGAACCCTGAGGTGAGGGAGTCTACTTCCACACAAGCCAGGAAGATAGTACCTCCTCGTCCCTCAGGCTACTCCAGCAGACACAACTCTGCCCAGAGGCCTGGACAGGGACCAGAGTTGTGCCTTCTTGGCAGGCCAGGAAGGACTTGTAGGACAGGCCTGGCCACACCCTCTCCCCAGATGCCTAGGCCCCAGCTTGCTGTGGGGGAGCCCAGGGTGTGAGCCACTGGGAGTGGAAGGTTGGGAAGCTGCCCCTGTGGCCTTTTGAGGGTCTGTGGTGGGTGAGAAGGGAGCAAGCTGTGGAGGAGAGGAGTTTCCTCAGCCTGGAGGTGGGGCTTGCCTGAAGGAGGCCAGGGAAGTGCTGAGCTGGGTGCAGCCCCTGGGACTGTGGCCTGCTCACAGGCTTCCTGAACCCAGCCTGGGCTGAAGAGACTCCGGGGTGCACAGCAGAAGGCAGCACAGGGCTGGAGGAGAGCTGTGCAGAGACACTCTTTTCCACATTTCCTCAGACCAGGCTGTGACCCAGCTGGTCAGTCAAATGAAATTACTGGACCTTGACAAAGCTAGCATAGGTCATTGATGGCAGATCTTAGCTCCAGAGTGATGATCAGAAGAGCAGATGCTGGGCTGGCCGGAGACACCTCCTGCAGAGCCCGATCTGAGGGCTTCCTCCCCTAAACCTTCAAAACAGAGCACAACCCTCCTATGTGCAGATGCCATGCTGAGAAATAAAATGGAAAGGGAAGGAAGAGTGGAGGGATGGAGTCATGCCAGTGAAACCCCCTAAGCCAGGCCTGATAGAGTTCAACTAACTTTTAACACATTAAGATTTAAATAAAAGGAAACAATGAGATAGGAAAAGAGATGAATATTTTTAGTTACTCATATTGCCCAGGATGCTGGGGACCCAGGGAGAACAGTAGAGGAGAAAGAAAGAAATGGCATTTACTTCACAAGTCTGTGTACCCAGTGTTCTAATTTACGGAAATGGTAAGAGATTCTTTTTGCTGTGGGCCAAGCTTGCACATGCAAGGTACCCTCAAAGTGACACTGGACAGGCATGAAGGCAGCCATGGGCGAGGCTTTGTCTATGTGATGGGGGGCCAGCAAGTAGCTCAACACGTTAAAGCGCCTGCTTAGGCAGACACAGCTGCTGGGGTTTGATCCCTGGTGTACCGTGCCAGCCCTGCCCCAGGGGCACGCTGAGATGGCAATTGAGACTGGGCGTGGTGGTGTGTGCCTGTAATCCCAGCTCTTGGGAGGCTGAACTCAGGCGGATCACTATGAGTCTGATTTAGGTAGTAAGACCCTGTAGACCCTTACTAAAAATACAAAATAAAATAAATAAATACGTGATGGAAGATAAGCCTTCCTTGTCTTTCAGTGTCACTCACCAGAGCATGATCCCAAGCTGCAAATCCCCTTAGGAGTAAGGCAGATAATATAAATGGGTCAAGGGACTGAATGGAAACCAGAACACACGAACCATACAAGCAGGGCAAACATAACATCACTTGAGCAAGGAAGAAATCTTGGAAGTTTCCAAATAGCCATGTGTTAGACAAATAATCTCATTTTAAGCTCCCAGTACCTCTATGCAAGAGACATTGTTATTACTCCTATTTTCAGATGAGGAAAACAACCTGAATTATTTCCAGTCCTGATATTCTAGGCACTCACACTGCATAAAAATTAGTATATAGTCAGAAAACGATTGGGCTCTCAAGGGTTAAGCAATAAGCAATCACCTTGGTGGCTGACCAGAGCATCTGGAACCATCCTCCCCCAAAATGCCTGTGCCCTTCCCTCCTGCCTTTGATACATGCCCCACTTCCCTACTGGATCAATATTAAACGACTATACTGCACTTGTAATCCTAGAGGGCGACCGTAGGGTTTCACTCACGTTGTACCCACATTGTGACTTTGCTGTATTAGCTACTCCTGACCAAGGGTGTGGGTGCCACTCGCTTTGGATCCCTCTTGTCCTCTCTAGAGCTTTCTCAATAAATCTGTCTAATACTTAACCTCCATCATTCCTTGGAATGCAGTTTTTGTTTGTTTGTTTGTTTTTGGAAGAACCGAGGATTGAACTCAGGCCCTTGCACTTGCCGGGGAAGCACTTATTCCACTGAGCCCTCTCCCCAGCCTGCATTTTCAGGGGACACAAACTCGGCACATCGTACACCTAGCAGGTTAGGAATTATGCTTCTCTTGTGTCACTGCATCTCCAAGGAGGCAAGCAACTTGACCACTGTCAAGCAAGTAAAGAGTGACACTTGTTGGGATCCAGGTTCAGGCAGCCTAGCTCCAGAGTAAATCTGGTAATGACAGCACAGCTCTCCTGATTTTTCATCTGTAGTCAGAACATGGATTTCTTAAAAAATTAAAATCTAATTTAAAAAATTCAAACTTTAAGAAATACTGTGTGAACACCTTAGGAAAACATATATGGCTGTGGATCTACAGCTTGATATTGCAAAAGAATTATTTATTTATGAGATTTCCTTGGAAAACAATGCTTTTGTGGGTGCCCTCCCAAATGGTCCTATTTCCTTTATAGTAGGCAAGTTGCAGGATCTACAAACTTTCTTTTGGAGAGAGAGTAACTTTCTCAAAATAATTCTGAGAATTCTTCTTTTGGGATTGCCTTCAGAAAAGTTTACAAATCACTTATATTACTTTGTATTCTTATTGAGTCTTTGCTTTTTGATGAAACTATCATTTCTCTGCTTGAATCCAATCATCTTCACCAGATGTAGCTCTGAATCATTTTAAGTTATTTTCAGAAATCACATCCATTCTGAATGCACGGTGATATACTACCCAGGAGATCATTCAGAAGAATGTATTCCAAAATTATTAAGGTACCTTTAGAATCTTCAAGATAACAATGTTTATAGGGACACACCAATTCCTCTCTTCACATGCTTACTGGTACAGAAATAGGCCCCTAAAGTAAGTCTTTATCTCATTAATTTTATCTATGTTGGATATTCTGGGTGATGTTTTGACATCATCCCTTGTAAATGCTGCTATATAAAATCAGTGCTTTTTTTTTTTTTTTTGTTTTTGAGCAGAGAGAACATTTATTCATGAACTTGTTGGGGGTGGCACAGCAGAAGAAGCCTCCAGGAGTGCAGGGCTTGCTGCTTGTCGAGAGGTCCACGATCCAGGATGTGTTTCACCCCGCAGCTGTCAGGGATGAGGCGCTTCTCGGCCACCGTGTCTTCAAATTCATCTGTATTGAGTTTGGTGAAGCCCACTTTTTGGAAATGTGGCTCTTCTGGTGGCCATAGAACTTAAACTTGGCCCTGTGTAGGGCCGTGATCACATGTTCCTTGCTCTGCAGCTTGGTGCAGATAGACATGTCCAATGGGAACCCTTGCCACCGTGCACTGGGGCTCTTCCCAAAGGCACCCCGCATGCCATTCTGGAGCCTGTCAGCCCCAGCACAGGACAACATCTAGTCAGTGCAGATGATGTGGAAAGGGTGGAGCAGCACCCGGATGTGGAAGCCGTCTTTGCTACAGCTTTTTACCATGTACTCGTTGGCATAAATCTGGGTGGCCTCCAGGGCTTCCGAGGAGAGCTGCTCATACTCATCAGACACCGGGCAGCCACACAGTGGGCACTCATTCACGTTTGTTTTCTTTCACTCCAGGTCAAAGATGTGGATCTTGGCATCAAGGACACCTCGGCAGAAGCGAGACTTTGGGTATGGCTTGGTCTTACAGTACTGGTAATACTGGGTGGAATGAGTTCCCATGGTGACACCACAGGTCTTAGAAGGTGTGCCAGACGAAAAGAGCTCAGTCCTATTTATTATTATTATTATTGATGCTAATATGAAATACAGATGATTGAGCAGATCCTTGTTTCTGCTATATCTAGTCTTAGCTCATAGGCACACTGGAAGGGGAGCAGGTTGGCTGGGCGCTAGGCTGAGATCGCTGGTATCTACCAATAATAGATCAGAACTGGTGCAACTGGCTTTCAACTAGGCAATGTATTATTCTGTTTCTATCTTACCTTTGATGGAATCAATTCTCTCTCTCTCCCTCCCTCCCTCTTGATCCCGCTCATCTGCTCAATAGGTTTCCAGATTTGAATTTCATGACCTGAAGCTTTCCCTTTAACTTCATGGACTGAAACAGAAATGTGAACTTATAATTCTCTCATGTAAAGTTGTTTTTTCAAAACCATGCCATTTATAATTACCATCGCTTGGGGCTGGGGAGATGGCTCAGTGGAATAAGTGCTTCCCTGGCAAGCATAAGCGTCTGAGTTCAATCCCTGGTTCCGCAAAAAAAAAAAAAAAAAAAAAAAAAAAACAAACTTAAAAATAAATTACCATATTATTCTGCTCCCCTATTTGTGGGTGTATACCTAAAAGAACAGAGAACTCAAACGGTTTTTAGCATCATCATTCAAACTCATCAAAAGATTCAAGCACAACACAGGAGTGCTCGGAAAGCTGAAGAGATAGTCAAAATACAGTGGATACACACACAGGAATGTCATCCAGCCTGTGAAAGGGGGGGTTCTCACCTGTGCCACAGCATGGACGAACTTGATGACATCATACTTGGGAGCTCAGCCGTCATAAGGTGGCAAATGCCTGGAGAGTCAAATCCATAAAGACAGAAGCAAAATGGCTGCTCAGGGGGCTAAGGGGAAAAATGAGTTGTCAGTGTGCACAGAGTTTCAGGGTTTTTTTTTTTTTTTTTTTGTCTTTTTGGGACAGGGTCTCACTATGCAGTTCAGGCTGGCCTTAAGCTCATTTTGTAGCTCAGGCTGGTCTCAAACTCACAGCAATCCTCCTGCCTCAGCCTCCCGAGTGCTGGGATTGCAGGCCTGCGCCACCACGCCTGGCAGAGTTTCAGTTTTGTAAGAGGAAAAAATTTTGGCAGTTTGTTGCACCACACTGGGAATACAGTTAGCAGGACTGAACTCTTCAAATGTTAAGATTGAAAATTTTATTTTATGTATGTATCTCACAATTAAAAATAAATAAAATGAGATATATGAAGCTATTGGTCTTCTTTCACAAAAATTACATATTAAGAAATATATATATATATATGAAATATATATTTTTTTGTGTGTTAACCACATCTAATAAAGACTTAAACACTGAAGGCTTTTACCTTCTGTGACTGGAACCACTGCGCCAAGAGCTTTCGGGCCCATGTGTTAGGCTGGAATCAGAGCAGTGATGCCTGCCTGGCCTCAACCAGCAAGGGCGCTGAATTGGTAGCAGGAGGTCCTCGGGAGGAGCCTGCGTGTGTCCCACAAACTGTAGAAGTGTGTGAGCCAGTGTACCCTCAGCTTCAGGTGAGGAACTCGAACTCTGGAACATGTAATTCATGACATGAGATTTTATTAGAATGAGATGATATTTGTCTGTTTAAAACAAAACAAAACAAAACACCAAAGTGCTAATCATTTGAATGGATTCTGCTGAGTGCTAGGGCAGGGACCTGTGCTCCGTCTCCACACTGGTTTGTGTGACTTGGATGAGGCCTTCCGGGTAGGGAACATCTTTGCCTCCCGTTTGTACTGCTGGACACCTGCTCACGCCAGCCTGCCTTGGCAGCTCCTAATCAAGGCCTTTCTGAACATTTCCAAATCGTGAGGCTCATGACCAGAGACACAGGAACTTTGCCGGTAACTGGAGCAAAGTAGCTTGGGGAAGCGGAGTGGCACAACTCAGGCTTAGGAGGGAGGGAAGGGTTATGCAAGATAGCTCGCGCTGGCCCGGCTGGAAGGTCCTGGGGGGCCCGGTGAGCTGAGGGCACAGAGAAGCTGGAAAGTACACAAGGAAAAATGCCTTGCCATTCCCTCTCTTCAGGGCATTCACATGCTTGCCCTTAGGTAATTAACCTAGAAAATGTTAAACGTAAATACAGTTGTTGTTCTTTTTCTGGCAGCACCAGGGATTGAACTCAGTTCCTTGTGCTTGTAAGGGAAGTGCTTATTCCACTGAGCCATCTCCCCAGCCCCTATAAAAACAGTTCTTACTTTCCCTTTTCTCCCACCGATTTGGAGCTTATACCAAATCACAAAGCAGATTTTCTGAAACCAGGAAGCCAGTAAATAGTTGGCTAGTTCAGAGGAAAGTTAGCAATTGCACACGCCAAAGGTTCAGCTGCGGCCTGGAATCTCACGGCCCTAACAGCAGTGTGACCAGCAACCCCTCCTTGACTGACAGGTGATGACAGTGACAGATAAGAAGGGCTGAAGCTACGCAGGAGGTAAAGGGGAGAGAAGAGCCTGAAGAGCAGCCGCAGAACCGGAGTCAAGCAGCGCCCTCCCAGGGCGGCATTTATGCCCGAGAACTCTCCCGGAGGAGCCGTGGTGGGTGCGCACTGCGCACGCCTGTGCTCAGACACACAGGTGTGGCTGCTCATGGTTGCGGATGGGTAAACTGACTCGTAAGGCCTGCAGGGCAGCGGGCGTGGAGATCTCGGAGTAGGAAAAGGTGGGAAAGCCCGTGAAAGGTTGACCTGGAGCGCGGCAGGGCATTTGTGAAGCGAAAATGGTGGGTTAGAGGGGGAATGGGCTGGAGGTTGTCTCTATTTGGGCTGCTACAATGCAATATCTGAGGCTGGGTCATTTTTTAAAAAGAGAATTAAAAAATTAAGAACTCAATAAAAATGATACAGAATTTCAAAACAAGATGATAGAAAATTAATAATGGTTTTTATATTGCATATTGTTATCTTCAAAGTAGCTTTTTAAATTTTTTTGATGGAACCGGGGGTTGAACTCAAGCCCTTGAGTTTGCCAAGGAAGCACTCATTCTACTGAGCCATTTCCCTGACCCCGAAGTAGTTGTTCAAGATCACCAGATACAGGCATGAAAAATTAACCAATCATTAACTGTTCCTTTCAATAAACTGGCTTAAATTAGTAGTACAACAATCTTGTATATAAAAACGTATTTTCCTCCCTTCCGTCTTTTTTTTCTCCTTTCCGCCGATCACAGTTGTTCTTTCCTTTTAAGTGCTTTCTTTCCCTTTCACAATATCTTTTGTTTTTTTGTTTTTTGTTTTTTTCCTTTGGAGATTGGTGTACTGCAAATAAAACACACTAACCACACTCCTGGTATATATAAATACTAATGATGGGTACTCAGAAATGCCAGAGTCCTAAGCCATGGATATTAAATAAATTAAAGGTACTTCAGATACAAACGATAAAACAAAACAGCAATTAAGAAACAAAGTAACTATCTCCACCAATTTAACAGACAAGATGAGGCAAACAAAACCAAGTATGTACCCCAATGTTTTCATTGGGGTGCTTTTGTTTGTTTAGCCTGCATACATTCGGATTATTACAATAATTCTTCCTTGTCATTCTAAATATTAATATTTTACCCTCTAAAGAGAAGGGTCGAGAAGAGAGGAAAAAGCCCAGCCCTTCTCAGAATTCACACCAGTTCTGTGCGGGGCGAGAAGCTGCAGAAGAGCCACTACCAGTCTCACTGCACTTTCCTCTTGCCCCTCGTCACAGTATCTTTTGTACCTTTGGATTTTATCTTTGAGTTTCTTACACTAGAGAAACAATATGATGCTTACACATGTGAGTCTGATTTATTTCATTTATGAGTATGGTCTCAAGTTACATCCATTTACCTATAAAGGCCTTGAGTTTCTATTTATAGCTGAGTAACACTCCATTGTATAAAAATATCACATCTTTTTTTATCCATTCCTCAGTTGATGGGCATTTGGGTTGTTTCCAAGATTTAGCCAGAATATCAGATTGTGCTGCTATAAACAAGGGCGCACATATATATTAGTTTTATTGAGGAATCTCCACATTGATTTCCACAGCGGTTGTACCAGTCTACACTCATACAAACAGTGGAGAAGGGTTCCTTTTCCCCCCACCCCCTCGAACATTTATTACTTTTTCTGGGGCGAAAATTTCAGTGTTTTAATTTACATTTCTTGAATGATCAATAATGTTGATTTTTTTTTCATATATTTATTTGCTGTTTATATTTCTTAATCTGAGAGGTGTGTGTTCATCTCAGATGCCCATTTTTAACTGGGTCTTTTGAATTTTGGGCCCCTGATTTTTTAAAATTATATGTTTGGATAGAAATCCTTTTTCTGAGAGATAGTTGGCTAAAAATATTCTCTTAATTTGTAACTCCATTGGTGATTTCATTTGATATGCAAAAAGTTTTCAGTAAGATGAGATCATATTTGTTGATTCTTTGAAGTATTTCCTGTGCAAGTTGGTTTTGTTCAATGAACTCTGCCTACCTTTATGTCTTCAAGAACTCTACCTACTTTCCCTTCCAGTAAATTTAGTGTTTTCTGTTTTAATATTTAGATCTTTGATCCATTTTGATTTTAGTTTAGTGCATGGTGATAGACATGGGTCCAATGTTCAGCATGTGGAAAGCCAGTTTTTCCAGCACCATTTATTAAAAAACCAATCTTTGTTCCAGAGAACATGTTTGTCAAAGATAAGGTGGATAAGTGTGTTTGTAGTTGTGTCTGCATCTTCTAATCTGGTAGCTTTGTAGTATAATTTCAAGTCAGAGACTGTGATGCCTCCTGCCTTGCCTTTGTTGTCTAGGATTGCTTTTGTTATTCTAGGAGACAGGGTAATTTATAAGCAATTGAAGTGTATTGTAGAGGCTGGCAAGTCTCAGGTGAAGGCTCCAGCAGAGTCTGTGTTTGGTAAGGGCTGCTCTCTCCCCTATGTGGCCCATTCGCCCTCCCAAAGCCCTACTTCTTAATAGTAGCATGTTGAGAAATAAGTCTCATCCTATGAATGGGGGGCACAAATGTTCAGGCTACGGTAGAGATGCCAGTCTCATTAAGAGATGCATAAGGGCAATAAGGATATGCAGCACTCCAGCCTGGAGTGTTACCTGGGCTCATCCATGTGTCATCTCATTTAATTCTTGCAGCAGATCGTGGGTACGCTCTCATGTCATCCCCTGGCTTAGTCACTTTCCCATTGCTGAGGCCACACACCTGCAACTTAAAGGAGAAGTTTACTTTTTTTTGGCGGAACTGGGGATTGAACTCAGACCCTTGCACTTGCCAGGAAGGCACTTATTCTACTGAGCCATCTTCCCAGCCCCATTTCCAATTTTTTTTTTTGGGGGGGTATAACCTGGGATTGAACTCTGGCCCTTGAACTTGTGAGGGAAGTGCTTATTCCACTGAGCCATCTCCCTGGCCCTGAGGTTTACTTTGGCTCATGGTTCCTTACTATGACTGGCAGGCAGAAGCAGGATGTGGAAGGACCTGGGTGGAAGACAGCTATTCATCCTGTGCTAGCCAGGAAGCAGAGGAACTGAGGACCTGAGGACATGAACACACTTTGCCAGGTCATGCTTCCAGCGCCCCCCTCCCAACGAGGCTCACCTCCTGACAGCACACTGAGCTACTGAACTCAGCAGTGGGTCAGTATAGTGCCCCCACCTCTAATCACCCTCTAAACACAGGAGGCTTTGGGGAACATTTTAAAACTAAATCCTAACATCTCAATTATATGACGGAATACCTGAGGCTTAAATGTCATTGAGTGCTGAAAATATTCCACAACCAGCTTAGGAAGGAGGGATACTGACCTGTAACGTTGGTCGGGTTCTATGGTGTGGAACATGTGATTTCTTAAGTATTTAAATAAAGCTAGTTGTGGTCAGGCATGGCACCATGAGGGATATTTCAACTGGAAGGGTGAAAGAGTAGGTTTGTTACTCACAGATCCTAGAGAGAGGATGGAGGCATGCCTTTCAGGGTTAATGCAAAGAGCAGGCCATCTAGGACATATGCTTCCAGCAGTAGGTGGGAGCAAGACAGACAGAGAGAGGGGGAACAAAGAGGAGGCATCAAAGACACTAGTGGGGTCCAAGGCACTGCCCAAGAGAGTTCCATGTGACAGGGTGTTTGGAGCCAGAGGAAGGTGGGAAATCGATCAAATGAGTGTAGCTGGGTCTGGGTCTCAGTAGCTACAGCAAACAAACTATCTCCGTCCTGAGATAAATATCCTGTCTGGTTAAGGTCAGCTATTAGTAGCGAGGCAACCTTGTGTCACATTTCACTAACTTTGCAAAAGTATAAATAAAGGCCCCTTTAGGTGTGTTGTATTAGTCTTGCCCATCAGGCAGGCCAGTGACCACCTAGCCCAGCCTTTGTCTTCTTGTCTATCTTTGTCATTCCTGCCACCATTGCTCCCTGGGTAGAACCAATCTTAGGGAGACCAGTAGATCCCTACAACAGGGTTACGCTGGTTAATCTTTTAGGGAGAGCCTAAGGCTAAGCTTGATCGCTCAGGAGTTACATTATTGCCTTCACTAGGCTTACAGTAGACGTAAAGAGATCAAACATACCAGAGTATGACCTTAACTATTAACATTATGAGGACTGAGGGTAGGGTCTCAAGTCATGCCGGTCACAGGTGAAAGCCAGGAGCAGGCCAAGATACTGAGAACAGGATTCATATGAATGAGTGTTATGACAATTGCCATGGCTCATTTCAGAACACTGACTTGGAAAGAGAGAGACACACACAGTTTGCTCTTGGGTTACTAGTTGGAGCCAGTTCCTGTCTGCTCAGATGAGGTGAGAAAGCTCCTCAAAAGCAGTTTCCTGTGCATCAGTAGCAGAACACATATGTTATATATATCTGATCCCCTAAGCATGTGCTTAAACAGCACACCAGAGCACTGTTTCATTAAACACCCAGGATGTGAAAAGGATGTCTCTGGCAGTGGTGGTTGTAGCCAAAGGGAAAGGATCAATGAGAGAGAGCTTTTCTTTTTCATTGGACACATTCTGAAAGACAAACGCTTTTCATTTTTCTCAGTCAAGCAGTCTGAAAAAGAAGAGTTCAAAGATCAATGACCAATTAATATTCAGCTGCCAGAAGGAAATGTCCTTCGACCTCGACTGAAAGTAACCAAGGCTGTTTGTGGGCTAGAGGCAGGAAGCATCCTGGGGAGACTGACAGGAAGCCCTGACAGGGGTGTGTCCGTGTCCGTGTCCCCCCCCCCCCCCCAAGCTGCAAGGATTTCTAGTCAGGCATAAAACTCCATCTGAAACAGGGGAGGGCAGGGCACAGAGGATGCTGTGTGAGACACCCTGAGGCTATGGGATCAAAGGTTTCTCTAGGCACCGAGAAGTGACAGTCAATAAATTCTAGACCCTTCTGCACAGCCTGTGTGTGGCCTTCTCACCCAACCTGGTACTGAAGACTCTGGCTTGAGCAGGGCCAATGTGCTTGGTGCTTGATTTGATGTGAGTGCAGTGTGGTTCCTTGGAAAGAGCTCAGGACTGAGTTCTAGTCCAGCTCTCATCCTGAGTTGGCTGACCTTGAGTAGATGACTCTGAGCTTGTTTTTGTCATTTATAACACAAGTGTCAGACTGAATTGATTTCTAAACTCCTTTCCAACTTTAAAAGGCTGGGATCCTGTAACTATTAAATATTTTTATTTCCTAAGTGATACGCCTCAGGCAGAAACTGTGAAGAAGCAAAATGAACTTGGAAATAGAACACCAATAACAAGATGCATTTACATGGGCTTATTACTACCAGAAACTTCAAAGTGTTTTACACGTTAAACCCTTTTTTTGTTGTTGTTCTGGGATTGAACCCGGGGCCTTCCTACAAGCTACATTGCCAGCACTTTAAGTTTTCTTTTAAATTTTATTTTGATGCAAGCAGGTACAAGGGCTGAGGGTTCAATCCCTGTGCCTGCCATGCTGGCCCCACCCCTAGTGCACACTGAGATGGTAATTGAGGCTGGGCATGGTGGCATGTGCCCATAATCCCAGCTCTTGGGAGGCTGTAAACAGGCAGATCACTATGAGTCTGATCCAGTAGTGAGACCTTAAAACCCTATAGACCCCTCCGTAAAATACAAAAAATAAATAAATTTTATTTTGAGATGGGATCTTGCTAAGTTGCCGAGTTAAATCATTTAGTTTTTATAGCAATTGTTTGAAACCAATACGTTCTCCACTTTACAGATGGAAAAACTGAGATACCGAAGAGTAACATAAAATGATATGGTAAGAGCTGTTCTTATCCATGCTGCATGGCTGAGCCAGCTAAGGCATACAATGACGTGCTGTGAATTTACAGCAGAGATGAAAAGGATGCCAGAAGTATGTAACCAAAGGAATCTGGGGAAGCAAATATTAGGCCAGTCTTTCCCGTGATGCTCCCCACCCCATATTGCCACTACCTGGGAGCCAACCTTGCTTCTCACTGTTCCTAGGAGCACTGCTGAGTCTCCTTTGCTGTACCCAGCAGCATGGGCCCAGAGCCCCTGAGCAGGCCACAGTCCCAGGGGCCTCACCCAGCTCAGCACTTCCTTGGCCTCCTCCAGCCAAGCCCCACCTCCAGGCTGAGGAAGCTCCCTCACTCTTCCACAGGTTCCTCCCTTCTCACCCACCATAGACCCTCAAAAGGCCACAGGGGCAGCTTCCCAGCTGTTCATTCCCAGTGTCTCACACCCTGGGCTCCCCCACAGCAAGCTGGGGCCGAGGCATCCTGGATAGAGCAGGGAGCTTCTCCGTGTAACAGGAGAAACTGTCTGAGCCAAGTCCTTACAGGCTCGTGCTGGGCCTCTGGGCCTGTCCTGCAAGACCTTCCTGGCCTGCCAAGGAGGCGCAACTCCCATCCCTGTCCAGGCCACTGTGCAGAGCTGTATCTGCTGGAGCAGCCTGAGGGATGAGGAGGTACTGTCTTTCTGGCTTGTGGTAGAAGTAGATTCCCTCACTTTGGGGTTCGTGGGGCCTCCTGTAAACTGTCTCCATTTTGCCCAACCTGTCTTATGCAGTGTGATGCAGAGGCTGAGTTGTCACATTTTCTGCTTCCTAGGAACCTTAGGCAGCCAATACTGTGGCTGTGAATGAACCTCACTGCACAAAACCAGGTGACCAATGCTATTGGGCACAACCAGGAATTTGTTGGCTTTCTGGCTTGGGATAATCTGATCTGTGATTCAAGGTGAGTTCCAGCCAAGTAGCCAGAGGAAAATGAAGCTATTAACTGCCCTCACTCTTAAAGTTTGGCACAATGAGGCATTGTACTAAAAGAACGGTATACCAAATTCAAAGACCCAGTCTAAAAATGGGAGTCTGAAATAAATACATACGTCTCAGACGAAGAAATACATATATATGGCAAATAAATATATAAAACATGTTCAACATCATTGGTCATCCCAGAAATGCAAATTAAAACAACACTGAGGTTCCATCTCACCCCAGAAAGAGTGGCTATCATTAAGAAATCAACCAATAAAAAGTGCTGGCAAGGCTCTGGTGATAAAGGAACCCTCCTCCATTGTTGATGGGAGCGTAGACTGCTACCACAGTTGTGGAAATCAGTGTGGAGATTCCAGCAATTCCCTTCCTGGGTATCTTCTCAGAAGAATTAAAAACATCATACCACAAAGACATATGTGCATCCATGTTTGCAGCAGCACAATTTATAACAGCTAAATCTTGGAAACAACCCAAATACCCATCAGCCGATGAGTGGGTAAAAATGTTGTGGCATTTTTAGGCAATGGAGTATTAGCCATAGAGAAGGATAAACTTGAAAATTTTTAGGTAAATAGGTGCAAGTTGAGTCCATACTCATAAGTGAAAAAAATCAGACTTACACGTATAAACAACATTGTCTTCCTAGTATGAGAAACTGAAAGAGTAAGTAAGGTCTAAAATGTATAATATTGTGGAAGAGATTTTTCAAAATGAAAAAGGAACTAGGATGGTAAAAGGGGAAAGGGCAGGAAGGAAAAGGAAGTCAGCCATACTATTAGTGTATCTTAGTTCATCAAAAAGAAAGGTTTGTGCTAGTATCGACTGGAGAAATCTTTATGTCCATATCTTATATCTGTAGCAGCTACTTTAAGCTACTGTCGGTCTCCTATCATTTTTTAATGAAACTTTCTTTTACTTTGTTTTGATTTTTTTTTTTTAAAGAATGGTATGAACATGTTTTTTGGCCTTGAGAAGGGCTGAACTCCTTACAGACTCAGCAATGAACCCACAGAGGATTATAATACAGCTCCCCGTGCTGTATGGCTGAGCTCCGAGGCACTCGCGTCACTGAGAAGTTACCACACTCAGGGCAGTTTCTGAGCACGGTGACAACCACCCCAGACAGCTTCAGGGTTTAGGACAGAGCCCTGGGGACAAGGAAGGTGTCCACTTGGGGCTGAACTGAAGCAAGGTTGAGCATCAGTGCCACCAGGGAGGTGGGAATCCCAGGAATCCTTACTCAACCCCACAAAACCGCAGCTCTGGGTGTGTTGGGTTTCTCCAAGGCACACACACACCAAGTTGTCAGTTGTCTCACCACGGTGCAGACTGGCAGAGTGCCAACACTGTGGCACCTTCGCTTGAAATTTTATGAAAATGTTCTATGTGAAGAAAAAAAAACTGAGAATAGTAGACATTTTTCTAATTTCTCAGTTTTGTAGAACAGGAGGCTGCTTCCCAATATACCTCATAATATTAGTACAAGAGGAGACTGAATGCATTTTTCTTCTGAAATTGATCAGTCTGGGACTTCGTTCTCATTTTGATCTGCTATGTCCTTTCTAACATGAATAGTGAAAAGCATTGTTTCTATTTAATTTGTCTACAGTCAAAATTTATTCATTCAATGAATCCATGTTTCTTGAGCACCTACTGTACACCAGCCACTGTTTTCAGATTGGGGAATTTGGCAGTGACAAACTAATAGAAAGACGAACAGTACAGAAGGAAAGTTTGGATCAACAACAATTTGGTAGGTGATATAAGATAAACCCTGAGGGGACTTCACTGACCTCATAAGAAACATAAAGTACATGTGTTGGTATATAAGTCTTGCTCTATCTAGGTCTTAACCATCCAGCAGAAAAGTATAAAAATGAAGTATACACTGTGGGCAACAATTTGGTAGGTGATTTAGGAGGTAAGAAGGGAAACACTGGAGTGTGGAGATAATGCTTTTAGAGGAGTGTACTACTGTAGTCAAGGTAAGTAGAAAGGCTTATGTCATACTTTCTTCTTGCAGGACAAGATGCTTGATATCCATAGGTTAAAGGAAAGGTCTTCATTGGCTTATAGTTTGTAGAGGATTCACTGTACAGCCAGCTGCTGCCAAGGCAAAGCGGTATGGCAGAGGGGCAAAGGTCTTCATGAAAAGACAGGGCTCCAGCGGGGGAGGAGGGAGGGAATCCACCTGGTCGGGCCACACTCCAGGGACCCACTTCCTCCAACCAGGTTTTACCTCCCAATATCACATTAAACTATAACTTCTTCAGTGGACCGATCCACTGCTAAATATGCTCCCATGATCCAGTTGTCTCCCAGAAGGCCTAGCTGTGAGAACACGAGGCTCTGGGGGGACATCTAGGTGTAAACCGTAACAGTCTGTGTGCTGAGTTGTGATGTTTATTGCAATAAAAAGTCATAGCAGATGACCGTGTATTCTATGCAGAGGAAACAGCAAACTTGGGACTGAGAAAACAGCAAAATAGGGGCCTTATGAGGGCTGGTGTACTCAGGAGCTGAGCAGACAGAGGGGCACCAGGGAGAGTGGCTGGGAAGGAGTCAGTATGGAGGTGGGCAGGGTGGGTGGCACAGGCTTGCAGGAGCTGAGGAAGAGCCACGTGGGAGGGTATCCAGCAAGGGAGCAGCAGGATCTGGTCACCTGGTGAAAAACCTGCTTGTTCCAGTTCTGTCTTAATGGAGAATACCAAAAATTAATCTCTGTATTCCCCTCTGGGTTAGGACTCACATATTTTTAAAGGAAATAGTTCTTGTTTTGCTTAATGGTAATATTATTCATATACAAATAAATGAACATTTGCATTTTGCTCTTTTGTGCTGAATTTTGATCACATTTTACATTACATGCTCACAGGAAAATATTCCACTTGCTCGATTCAGATTGTCCTAGGCGGGTGGGTCTTCATAACTCAGTGCAAATAGAATTCTTGTTCATGAATTTGCAAATTGAGTTTTCCTCTACTGACCCAAGTGGGACTGAAGTACATTAAATTCTGAATGCAATTTAATAGCTGTTATTTAGATATCAGTCGAAACAACACATTGATATTCCTTCCACATAAACCCATAAATTACAACCAATATGGATAAAGTCTACCATGCACATTTCCTGCCTTCCTGGCCTCTCATCCCTTTTTCCTTTGCTCCCCTTTGCCCTTCCCAGACATGAACTTGATCCCCTGGATGAGTGTTTGTTCTTCTGGAAAGGAAATCATCTTGGTGGTGCTACTATGTTGGTCCCGCCCCTAGGCCCAGCTTCCTCCCACCCCACACTCATCCTGTGATGCACAGTGTCGGCACACTGGGTATTTCCATGCATGTGTGCGTACACTTCAGCAAGCCAAAGCAGTGCTCATAGTATTTAAAAATGTACCATAGCAAAGGAGACCTCGTGGCACAGGCCTATAATCCCAGTACTTAGACTGAGATGGGAGAATTGCCACAGATCAGAAGCCAGTGTAGCCTACATAGTGAGCTCAACGTCAGTCCAAACTACGTAGTAAAGACTACCTCAGAAAATTAAAAAGCAAACACCTAAAAATGTGCCATAGAGTTCCCTAAAAGCAGTTTCTTCCATCCTGAAGTGGGAGTTTGGCAGGGTTGTGGCCACTAGCGCTAGAACTGAACTGTGAGGAGGGCTCTCAGGATCCCTCTCTGAAATTGTGCACACTTTAAACTAACCCACTCTCCCTACCTTCTGTGCAAGAAAATGTTCTTGCAAGTGTTTTGTTTTGTCATGCTTTATTTTGTTTTCCCTTGGCAACTGCAGGGAGGACTTGGTGTTCCCAGAGCTCTCCCCCTGAATCTGGGTGCTAGTTAATTTCCATTTTTACCACTTTGTAAATCATTGCCTAGGCTTTCATAGAGGTGAGTTTGCAGGCCTTGGGGGGTATGTGGGTAATGCTGGTGTAGAACATAGCAGCCAGCTAATGACTTCTCTACTGCAGCGAACGTAGCTCAACAATATTCACTCTCCTTGCTGGAACTTCAGACCCTTTCTGTACACAGTGTGGAAGATTTTTTTTTTTTAACTTAAAATAGGGTTGCCAGATAAAACATGGGTCACCCAACTGAATCTGAATTTCAAGTAAGGAACAAATAAAACTTCAGTATAAATAGTTCAAAAATATTGCATAAGACATACCCAAAACTAAGAAAATATTTGCTGTTTATCTGAAATACAAGATTAACTGAACATCCTGTGTTTTCATTTGCTGAACCTGAAAGCCCTAATTAAAATCATAGCTGCAGCCAGCACTATCTAATCCCTGAGGAAATGGAACTTTTGATGGAACGTTTCTGTGCTCTTCTGTCCAGTTTTTCCTTATGAGGCCCTCAGGGAGACTGATCTTAAAGAAAAGGGACTGCTGCTAGCTGAGTTGAGGGTGTTCTTAGCAGGGATGACTCAGGACTTTCCAGCTGCTAAAATTTTTCAAAAGGCAATTGAGGGCCATTTTTATTGTCATGGCCCTTGTGGTTAGAGTCCCTTGCTGCCTGGTACAATGTGTCCCCAAAAAAGCCTAAGGGAAGGCGAGAGCCAAAAAATTACCTGGAGCAGCCAAGAGGGAACCCTGAAGGAGGCAGCGTTGGAGAGAGAGGGAAGATGAGAAGGGGGAAGCCTTGACCTCTGGGGCCAGCTCAGATGGCAGCACTAGGAAGACTCAGGCGGGGAACCAGGAAAAGCCCAGGGTTACATCCAACCTCAGGATACCACCGACTCTCATGGAGAGGAGGATTAAGATGATAAGATAAGAGGAGCATTAAGATGCTTGTCCAAAACTAGGCCACAAGGGACTTTTTACAATTTTGTGTTCAGTTTGGAACTTTACATCAGATTTGAGAAGCATTTTTAATCTCTGCATCGGTTCTTAGGCAAAAGTTGGGCCCATTCCTTCCAGCTATGTCTGCGCCGAATGGTTGTGATGTTCCTCCAGAATGGCTAAGGTTCTGTGGATTCTCTTTATCAGCTACCATGCAACTATTTTTCATGAAAACTGAAGAAGTGACCCTTATGTTTACTTAAGTTTGGTGAACTAATTCGTCAAATCAGAATTATCTGAAATGCAGCTTTTTCTTTGATTCTGTTCAGTATGTGACACTGGGATGTGTGGGGTGGGAGGGGGATGTAAAACGTGGTCCTGATTCTCACCGAGCTTCTAGTGTAGCTGCTGTGCATCCACTTTGCATCAGTGTAAGGAACGGCTTTCTAGCTCCAGAAATGGAATTAGTAGCAGGTCTCCTCTCCTGTCCCTTAACGGAGTGGGTCACAGTGTAGCCCCTAGAGGTCTGGATAAAATCCTGTGAACATTGATGCCATTTCCAGGCCTGCTGGATAAAATATAGAGTATTCTAGAGAAAGGCAGGAGGAGTCAGGGTCATGGTGATGGTATTTCCTGCAGGGCCAGTGCACACACTGTCCCTGGGCCACCTATGCAGAATGTCACAAGGACCTTTCTTATGGGGTCAGCCATGTCATCTGACCTACATTGGGCCAGCTTTCAGGCCTTGGGCTGCCTTGGCCCACTAGCCAACTCCATAAAAATATAGGGCCATGACTTTTTATTCTTAAAATTTGTCTTGGTTACTTTTTACTCCTTGCCATTTTTAGAACCTTAGCCATTCTGGAGGAACATCACAACCATTCGGCGCAGACATAGCTGGAAGGAATGGGCCCAACTTTTGCCTAAGAACCGATGCAGAGATTAAAAATGCTTCTCAAATCTGATGTAAAGTTCCAAACTGAACACAAATAAGGAAGGAAAGGTTTATTTAGCTCACAGTTACTAGAGGGTTCAGTCCATATTCTGCTGGCTCCCAGGCAAATGACAGCAGCTCATGCATCAGAAAACAAGAGGAGAGGAGCAGCAGCTGCAGCATCCATCAAGCCTCTTTCTTCCTTCTAATGCTGACTGCAAACTGGCGCTCCATGGCGAAGATCGGAACTCCTCCAAAGTGGCGCAGCTGCAAAGGTCAAGCTCCTCTGAAAACTGGGGCTTCTCAGTGGAAGCGGGGCAGGGAGGCAGGAAACCGGGCAGGGTCACAGGAAGCCTTTCTCAGTTCCTGGGCCTTGCCCATCTCCAGAGCTGGGCCCCCCACACTGAGAACTGCCAGAGCTGATTCAGCCAAGTTGACACAATGTATCAACTAACACAAGATCCAAGCATAATATTTGGACCCAAGTCTAAGCTGCTGCTTAGCAATCAAGTTTCATCAGCCAACTTCCAGTCTCATTAAATTAGGGAAATAGTCTGATGACCCAAGAAATCAAGTCGCAGATCTTGTTATGGGGTGCTTGTAGTGGGAGGGGCTGGCTCCTGGAAGAGATTATCCAAGACCTAGTTCTTTTAGAAGAAGGAGGTAGTAAAGACAGAAAGAAATGAAGGCTGAGGGTGGGGGAGATGGCTCAATGGAATAAGCACTTCCTTGCCAAGCACAAGGACCTGAGTTCAATCCCAGGCCCTGTCAAAGGGGATGAGAAAGGTCAAGAAGCTGCCCACAGACAAGAGCAGCTTCTGAGTTACAGGCAAAGAACAGAGAAATATGATTCCTGCACACATCACAGCAAGGATTCCACACAGCAGCATAACACAATACCAGGAAAGAATAATCAGTCAGATGCCCAGCTTTCAGCAAGCCCACCCCCTCCAATATTATACTTCTCTCCACAGTGGTCTGAAATTGACCCACCCCTCAGTGCCTCAGCAAGAGCTCACCCTATTGAGCCCACGGCCCCATGGCCAAGGGTATGTGTGGAAGGCCAGGGAGCTACCACAGGAAGTGACTCACTCACAAAAATGACAGGAAACGTGGAAAAGTCACCCAGCAAGCAAGAGAAACCAGAAAAGGCTGTTTCTGTTTTACCAATACCTTAAAAAATATATTCCAAATTCTAAATCTCCAAAACTAATCACAACAAGAAGTGTGCTTTATATTTCAACTCAAGTAAATCTTTTTTTTTTATGTGTCAGTTATTTAATTAGATTCTTAGTAAGAAATTTAGAACACTAATTTATGAGGATAAATTCCATTGTCAGAGCAAAAATGAATCGCAGGTAGCCCTGGAGCTGAGGAACAGCTTTGATTTTTGCCAAAATCTGTGAGTCTACCACTTTCTGATCTGCCGCAGTGCTCTGAAATCTGGTATCTCTCTTTTCTCGGTGTCAAAGATCTTGCCCTCCTGGTGTCTGCGTTTCCACAGCTTCTTCTGTGAGGTATTTGGGGCTTTTCACTTAGCTGACATCAATTTTTGCACAGGTGGCCATGACAAATTTCGGGTGTTTTTTGTAGAAGAACACAATCAAGGCTAAGAGGCCCAGTCACAAGTAGCAAGCCACTGGCCAGCTGCTTCAGGAAGACCACTCTCTTACCCTCTTTACCAGTACCATTGGCAGAAACCTTCTTGGCTTCTCTTTAGTGTCTGGCTTCTCAGTTTTTTCACCCGCCATCTTGCAAGATGGGAAAGAAGACCCCCAGTAAATCTAAACAAAGAAATTTGACTAGTAACCAATAATGGGGTGTTTTCAAATATGATATCTCACTGTGGCTTTAATTTTCATTTCTCTGATGATTAGAAATATTTAGCACAGTTTTTACTTCATTAGACATTCAAATCTCTTATTTTGAGAAATATGTGTTCAGATCCTCTATCCACATTTAATTTTCTTTTCTTTTTTTTTTTTTTTTCCAGAACCAGGGATTGAACTCAGGCCCTTGTGCTTACCAGTCAAGTGCTTATTCTACTGAGCCATCTCCCTGACCCAAGTTGGGTTGTTTTCATGCTAGTAGTTCCTCATATATATTTGCATCTGAGCTCCTTATTGGGTTACAGTTTATAAATGTTTTCTTGAGTTCTCTCTCCACGCCATTAGTTGTTTTTGCTTTTGAACTTCTTACACGGGGCTGGCCTCATCGTGGAAATGGCGCTCCAGGACCGACCGAGGGTACAAAGCTTCTCAGAACAATCTCAGATGTCCTGCAGCATCACTTTTTGGGGGGGCTGGGGGTCGGGCTGGTGCAGCATGTGGTGCTGGGAATCAAACCCAAGTCCTGGGCCTGCCTAAGCTTGCCTAAGCAGGCGCTGGAGATCGCCGGCCCCAGCAGCATCACTTCTGCCGTCTTGTTTGGTAGGTGCAGGCCTTGGCCAGCTCAGAGAAAGGCAAGTGGACGAATACCTCCTCCGCCTCTCAGTGCACCTCGCATGCACACACAGAGATGAAACTGATGGTTTCCGAGTGCGTAGTTCTGTCTTTAGTTAGTTCATTTGCAGTGAGAGAATGATTAGTCTCACCTCGAAGTCACATTGGACCCTGTCAAATTGCTGCTTTGGAACAGAATTATAAGCTTAGCAGGACAGAGCAATGTCCCACAACTCAGCTGTGCAGGAGCAGGATTCTTTTAGTTATAGTTTAAGAAAATAAAAATGGATACTTGCATCGTATGCTGTGTCTGGGGAGCCCCCGGCCAGGAAATACGTTTTTGTGAGCATTGTCCCAGCACCACGCAGCTCTAAATAACACCTGGTGGCCAGCATTCCCACGCAGGGGCGTATGTGAATGTAGTGCAGCCTCTATCCATGCCTAGCTGCATGCCTGGCTCTCCAAGGCGGCTTAGTGCTTTGGTTACAAGGGTGCCTACCTCTTCCGTGATTTCCTCAGCTTCACCTACCCATGAGCCCCTAATTTTTAGTGTGCAATTTGCAGAATGTAGTGCAAATTTACATTACAGCAGAAAAACCCAAACTGTTTACTCTTTTTCACTAAAAGAAAGCCAGGCTCCTTTAGACAAAATTGATTTCCATTCTTGGTGTAATATTCTAGAACACTTTGGAATTTTTATTGCCAAAAAGCAATGATGCTTTAGAAGTTCTGCAGAAAAACCTAAAAACAGTTCTCATTGGTCCATTTGTAATAATTTCAGGATCAAAAATAGAACAAGAGATTATAGTTAATTAAAATTACATCGAGTCATAAAAGCCAGTAGTAATGATATCCAAAGAGAACTAATGTGAATTTCTTTTCAAATAACAAGTTATATGGGTGTTATATTTATTTAAATGAGCAAAGCTGTTATGAACATTTAATCCTATGAATTACTTCGGAATTTTATACACACAGACACACACACACCCCACATGCACAAATGCAGATGAAATGCATGGGAGTCGAAGACTAAAAAAGATTCACACCTAGGCTTAGGGGGACTTGCTTATTATGGTGACTGAGGAACTCTCATTACAACCGAAATTACTCAGACCATCTGCAAAACCTAAAATTCATTAACACTTTCATTGCTTGTATCACCTAGAATTTTCAGGTAGAGTGTCATATCAAAGTAGGAATTTGCACACATACACTAAGAAGAACCAGACAAGGTTTATGTAGAACTAGACTCAGAGGTCTCATCCCCAAGTTCTCATGAATGTGATATATTTTGCCAACAGAAAGATGGGACTCTCTCCTTCTGTATTAGTGGACAGGTTCATGAGACCTCCTGATATGGGAGCGGCATAATCCAGTGTAAAGCACTATTTTCTTCAAAAGTTGTCACTCGTGTTTCATAAAATTTCCTTCTGCCCCTTCCATCTACATCCCCCCGGGTGCCTGAAAGCACTTCAAAGAAAACTTACCTCTGGAAGAGATGTGGGTTATGCATTCTGAGTAGATGGGAATGCATGGACACCTGCATTTATTTGCTGTTTGGTGATTCCAAGTCATTCCTGGTTACTCTTAGTTATGCCCTTGAGTTTCTCCCTCAGCCTATGTAGCCCCTGAAAAGAATGGGACAAAGCCTTCCTGAGCCATAGAGACCCAGTCTTCATACCCGGGACCATTTTAGAGAATTCTGGGGGAAAGTTTCATTAGTTTGAACTCAAAATGACTTTAACAAAGTGGAAGGGTTTCTAGGATGAAAAATTAAAAAGAAAGTTAATTTATGCTATTTCTGTTCTTCAAAGAGCTAAGATCTTCATGTTTCATATTTTAGTTTTACAGCCTTTTGTCCAAGACCTGTCTAGTTTTACAAACATGTAAAGGTGATTATACCAAAGATTGGGAAATTAAGAGAAAAATATGTTGATGTGGAGTTATTAGGCTAATGAAGGATTTGTTTAGCTTTGCTTAGCTAAAGAAATGCAAAATGGATTATCTGAATAAAAAATATTTTGAAAGTCATTCATGTAATAAAATGGCCAGAGACATAATCAAAATAAGTGAAACGAAAACAGAAGGAAAAACTAGGGGAAAAGTACTATGTCGAACTCAGGCAGATTATAGTTTGAGGAAATTTAGGGGCAGTGCTCAGAGGCGAGGTATTTTGGGAAGCTGGAAGCAGCAGGTCTCAATGATTTCATCAAACAACGTTAGTGGATCAGGCAGCAGGCATACTGAGGGGTGGTTTTAAAATCTGTTTGTACAACAAACAAGGAGCCACCTGAGAAACAGAGCTGCTTAGCTGCAAGGCCTGTCTTGCTTCTGTCCCGCTACCTGAACATTTTTTGGAAGTTTGAACAAAAGCAA
Source organism: Ctenomys sociabilis (assembly GCA_004027165.1). Lineage (NCBI taxonomy): Eukaryota > Metazoa > Chordata > Mammalia > Rodentia > Ctenomyidae > Ctenomys > Ctenomys sociabilis. Next base: position 40,590 of record PVKA01018356.1, read on the forward strand.
ACAAATGGCAAAGTTGTATATATTTTTTCTCTGTGTCATTGGAATAGAAATTAATTTTTCACCTTCTCAAATAACTACCAGCTCCAAGATGACTTTAAGCTTCATAAACTCCACCTTGGAACTGAATCAACAGTTGGAAGGTGACCAATAGGAGAATCTGGTAGTTCCCAGTGAAGCTTCATTTCTTTCAAAATAGACAAATTTTCCAGTGGAGGCTCAAGGGAGGAAGGTGGTCAGGTTTTCTTGAGTGGAGTGGGGTGAAAAAGGGTTACAGAGAGGGTGACCTTTAAGCATACTTTATTTTTTTTTTAATTCTCGTGGAGCTTTTAGTATTAAAGGGATAGATAGACAGTAAGATGCTAATCACAGAAATAATTATTCAGTTTTACTTGTGATACGCTCTCCTATGTAAAGGGCAATGCTGCATAATGCAAGCCTTTATAACAGGGAAAGCTATGACCTGAGATTTCTCTGAGGAAATGACAATAAAGTTGAATGCTAAGTAAGAGTTAATCAGCTAAGGTGGGCTCATTTAGGTGGGTTTTGGAGAGCCTTTGGGGCTGATGTGACATGGGCAGAGGCCTGGGGCCAAGGTTATGAAGAACTTCAGAGAAACAGAAAGGCCTGTACCTACTGTTTCGGTCACTTTTCTGTCCCTAAGACACCACAGCCAATACCTCCAAAGTACAGGAGGAGAGGTTTATTTGGCTCACAGTCTGAGAAGCTTTAGGCCACGGATAGTAGGCTCAAAGGCAGAAACTGTGGTGGTGAAAGGGCCTGCTTACAGCAGGGTGGCCAAGAAGCAGAGGGAGAAGGGAGGTGACAGGGAGGAAGGTATGATGTGCTCTTCCAGGCCACACCCCAGTGACCAGCCTCTTCTGACCAGATTCCACCTCCTTCATTAAAACATTGTCACTAGTATATATTTGCCAGATTTTTAGAAAGATGGAAAAATGGTGAACAGCAAATAGCTTCTCTAAATTTGATGTCCAGGAGCTGGAATATACCAACATGAGAAAGAGAAGAGGGAGAGAAATGGATCCCCAAGACCCAGCAAGGATCTGAAGTGTGAATTGAAGTCCATAGGGAGAGTGAAGAGAGAGACTTCTATGGAGAAGAAAGAGTTAAGAAGTGGTGCTTTCTCCCTGAACCCTGACTCACTGCATGGAGGAGCAACTCAAATCTGCAGACACACAGTAACTGCTGGTGACCACAGAGACCTCCACAGAAAAACTCATCAGTGGAACAGAGCAGTGGACATAGTGGCTGCAGTGGCTAGTGAGTTATTGGGGCTCAGTCATCCCCCAGGAGAAGGCAATTGGCCAGTAGCCATCTTGGAGTGAGGCTAATTGAGCCCAGAATGGGAAGCAGCTGTGGGCTTGCTCCATCTAGCAGTTCCAGGTGTTAGGGAAAGTGTGGGACTGAGTTCAAGTCTGCAGGAGTCCGAGGGGCCAAGCTGAAGCTGGCAGGGAGCTGCGTTCAAGCCAGAAGGAAGCATATGGAGTGTTTGCAGGCTGAAAAATCTGGTTCTAGCCTCACAGCCAGAAATCAGCCTGAACGTCAGTGGAACTAAAGGTGCAGGATTGCTGAGATTATCCACTGCTCCACTGTAAATCTACAGCTGGCTTTCTGGGATCGATCAACACAGGGCTGGAGCTGGTCTGCCCATCCTACGAGTGCCAGCAGAGACCTGCCCTAAAGTAGACATTTTTCTTCTTCTTGTTCTTTTCTTTTTTTCTTGGTGGTTAATCTTGTTTTCATGAGTGTGAACATTATCTTTAGTTTTTTATTGTTGTTCTGTTCTTGTTCTTGTGTCCATTTCACCGGTTTCCTAAGTTCTCATGATCTTCCTTATGTCTTCTTTCCTGCCTTCTAATCTCTTCTTCTTGTTCTAGTTCTCCCTCTCTCCCCAACCTCTTTTAAATTTTCTCCCTTGAGGGTGAAATCAACATATTGAGGCCGTATTTACTGTATACAATTTTCTGGTTTATTTTAGATTTTGTTATATAACTACAAATCTAGTTAATACAATTAGGTGGCAAACTAAGTTACCACTATTTGTCATTTTCTGTTACCCTTATTTCTCATAGCCTGTGTCTGATGTTATTGTTAATGCTGATTGTACTACTTTAACCGAGGTGACAAAACAGTTCTAATCAGTTGTTCTTTTTGATATGCCACCACTGAGACTTCTTAAGGGTCACAAACAATACTGTAGGCTAGCGCCAAAGAACCAGGGGCTGGAACAAATAGGCAGCAACTTCTTATCCTCAATAAATTGGAGAGGTAGGATTTTTTAAAGAGGTACATTATTTTTTTGTAACAAAAACTTCAATCCCAAAGAGTCTCACAAAACATATTTCAAATGACAGCATGAGAAAAATCTCATACGCTAGTGCAAAAGTTAAGCCCTACAGTGCAGCCTTAAACCACAGAAAATTGGTCTTTGAAATCTCGGGTTTCCAAATAAAGATACCAACATCTTTATTCATAGGCAGCATCACAGAAGGAATGTTTGTGACCTAGCAAGGATAAACACTCTTGAAATTTATCTGATTCTATACCAACCAGGAAACCTCTGCCCAGGATAAAGACTGGTTCCATTTTTAAAACCACACTCATTTAATTTTACATGCAGCCTTTCTCTGTAAGAGAACGCATCTCCCGGTGATGTGTTTGTACACCATCATCTCAGCTATGAAACAGGTCTTGTTCAATTTTTGCAAGTCTAGGCAGAGTTTAGAGGTTTATTTTCAGTCTGTGCAAGGCTAAATTTCAAAGAGAACATTGTAAAGTTAATAATTCTTGGTTATTGCATGCCTCATGGGATCCAGCGCAAACCAGAAAGAATTACAGTGGTGCATGTCATTGTTCCAAGACTCAAAGGTGAACAGCTGAAATATCTTTAAAAAGCATCAAACTTATAAAGTCTCAAAACCTGGATTTTCAGTACATACTCCCCTCAGCCTCAACGACCCCTGTTTTGCTGCATCAGGTTTTCCTTTAGCCTGGTAGGCAGCGATGTCCTTTTCATATTTCTCCTTCAGCCTAGCAGCCTTCTTCTCCTATGACTGCTTGTCATCTGCTGCAGTATTATTCCACATTTCTCCAAGTTTCTTTGTGACATCATGTTGGTGGTTTCTTTTGTTGTGTAAAGGCTTTTTAACGAGATCCAAGTTGTTGACTCTATATTATTTCCTGTATAATAGGAGTTTTGTTCCTAAAGTCTGTGCCTACACCTCTATCTTCAAGTTTTATCTATCCTATCTTCCAGAAAATTTAATGTTTCTGTTTTATGATGTAGATATTTGACCCACTTTGATTTTAGTTTAATGCATGGTGAAAAATATAGATCTAGGTTCAGTCTTTGACATGTGTGAAGCCAGGCTTCCCAATACCATTTATTAAAAAAGACACCTTCTCCAGTGGAGGTGTTTGTCTTCCTTGTCAAAAATAAGGTGGCTGAGTGTGCCTCGAGGTCTTTCTGTGCCTTCTGATCTGTTCCATTGGTCTTCAATTCTGTTTTTTGCCAGTATCA
>PVKA01018357.1:0-44026 GCA_004027165.1 Ctenomys sociabilis
TTATTGAATCTTTGATATAATTCAGCTATAAAAAAACCTGTAAATATAATTTCATGTATGCACCTTGTACAGTACCAAAACGTTATGAAAACAGTTTGCAATGTATTAATTCATCGACTCTGTATGGTTAAGGTGTCTTGAAACTGTCTGATTGACATTTGTATTTTAATAAAATAAAAATAAATGGAAAAAAAATATCTTGTGCCTTTGAATGTTGGATATGCTTAACTTTTCTTTTTTACAGGAGCTCACAGATAAGAGTTTGACTTAGATCTTGGAGGAGACTTGGGACTTGACTTTTCATCCATGCTGAATCTGTTGGGACTTCAGCAACTGTTACAGATGGACTAAAATGTCTTTTGCATAAAAGGATGTGAATGAAACTTTGGCAGTCCATGGGTGGAATGTTATGGTTTGTGTCTAGTTCTCCCCTAAAGCCTTATGTAGTCATGGGGTGGGGACTTCTAGAGTTTGTGATTAAGTCATGATCCACTGGATTCTGTGTGATCCAAAACTGGAATTATGGGTTTTAGTACCGCTGGGATTATTGGTGTGAGTACTTCCTCCAGCCTGCGGCCAAGAGCCTGAATGGAATATAACAGACAGAGAGACAGACTTTCTATGGTGATTGCTCTTTGTTGTCATTGTTGCCATTTGGCTGCCATGAACTAATGCTCTCTGCCATGTGTTGCTCTACCTTGGACTGAGACTTCCAGTAACTGTGAGGTAAATAAACCTTTCCTTGTCTCATTTTGGGTGTTGGGTATTTGTGCCTGCAATGAGAGAAGAGTAACTAGGACAAGTCTATTATTATAGTTTTTTATATTTATAGATTTTTGAATATTGAAAGATACTTGCATCCCTGGGATGAATCCTACCTAGTCATGGTGTATTATCTTCTAGATGATTTGCTGTATTCTGTTTGCTAGGATTTTATTGAGGATTTTTGCACCTATGATCATGAAGGAGATTAGCCAATAGTTCTATTTTTTAGTTGTGTGTTTCCCTGGTTTTGGAATCAGTATAATACTTGCCTCCAGATAGGATTTTGGGAGGACTGCTTCCTTTTCAATTTCGTTGAAGAAGTTGAGGAGTGTAGGGATTATATCTTGTATAAATTTCTTGTAGAATTCAGCTGTGAATCCATCAGGAAATGGATTTTCTTTCTCAGCAGGCTTTTTATTATGTTCCGTATTTCGTTGGGTGTTATTGGGTTATTGAAAGTTATTATATCTTCTTGATTTAGTTTTCATAACTTCAACCTTTTCAGGAATCTGTTCATTTCTTCTGTGTCTTCTATTCTGAGTGTAAAGATTCTCAAAGTAACTATTGGTAATCTTCTAAATTTTCACTGTGGTCTGTGGTGATTTTACCCTTTTCATTCCTTATTGCTTGTATTTGAATTTTTTCTGTCCTCTTTTTGATGAGATTAACTAGGGGTTATCGATTTTATTTAGTCTTTCAAAGAACCAGCTTTTTGATTTGTGGATTCTTTGAACTGTATTCTTCATATCAGTTTAATTAATTTCTGCTCTAATCTTTATGACTTCTTCCAGACTTTGGGCTCTGGGTTTGCTTTGCTCTTCCTTTTCTAGGTGTCACAGGTGTAGCAGTAGCGTTTTTATTTGTTCCTGTTCTGTTTCCCTAATGTGTGAGTTCATAGCTATAATTTTCCCTGAGAACTGCTTTCATCACATCCCATAAATTCCCATAAGTTGTGGGTGAATATTCATTGTATTGTAGATATTGTTAAATTACTTGTTTAATTTTATCTGTGGCCCATTGATTGCTGAGTAGGGTGTTGTTTAATTTCCATGAATTTAGTGTGCTTTTCTGGTTTCTTTTGTCTTTTATTTCCAGTTTTTTTGCACTGTGGCCAGATAATATGCATGGGATAATTTTTGTTTTCTTGCATATACTTTCGCATGACCTCTGGACTAGTATGTGGTCTATTTTAGAAAATGACCTGTGTGCAGCTGAAAAATGTGTATTCAGCTGTGGTTGGGTGGAACACTCTGTATGTGTTCAACAGGTACATTTTTTTCCAAGCTCTGGTTCAGTTCTGCTACTTCTTGGATAAGTTTTTGTCTGGTTGACCTATCTTTTTGACATAAGGGGGTGTGAAGGTCTCCTGTTAAGATTGTGTTCTTGGATATTAGATTTTTCATGTCCCTTAAGATTTGTCTTACATAGCTGGGTGTTCCTGAGTTTGGTGCACTGATATTTATGAGTGTTACCTTTTGCTCTAGAATGTTTCCCCTAACCAATATATGGTGTCTTTCTTTGTGTCGTTTGATCATTATTTGTTTGAAGATGAGACTATCTGAGAACAGAATTGCTACTCCTGCATTTTTCTGAGGTGCTGGGGTATGTAATATTGTTTTCCATCCCTTGACTTTAAGCCTATGAATGTCTTTTTGATCGAAGTATGTTTGCTGTATATAGCATACTGTTGGACTTTGTTTTCTAATCCACTGTGCCAATCTGTTTCTCTTAATTGGTGAATTGAGTCCATTTACATTAATGATTATAATTGAAATGTGTTGGCTTATGATTGTCATGATATTTATCTGCTGTTGTTCACTCCTTTTTTTCCTGAGTTTAATTGTTTACCCTATTTAGTGGATTCCTTCCATTCTCATTTGTGGAGTTCTGGTCATTGTGGTCTCTCTCTAGAACATGTTTCAGTAGCCTGTGTAGGGATGATTTTGTCATCATGAAATTCTTTAGTTGTTCTTTGTCGTGGAAGTATTTCACTTCTCCATCAAACTTGAGAGAGAGTTTTTCAGGATATAGTACTTGGGCTGGAATTTGTTTTCATACATGACTTGAAGAATTCTGCTCCATGCTCTCCTTGCTTTCATGGTTTGTGTAGAGAAGTCAGCTGTAATTCTGATCAGTTTTCCTTTGAATGTGATCTTCTTCTTTTCTCTAGCAGCTTTCAGTATATTATTCTTGTGTTGGATTTCCGGGATCTTGTCTATTATATGTCTGGGTGTGTTTTTAGTTCAGCTGAAGTTAGTTGGTGTTCTGTATGCTTCAGTTACCTGAATGTTGGGTTGTTTCCTCATATTTGGGAAGTTTTCTGCTATTACTTCTCCTCGTATTCATTTTATATCATTTGCATTTACTCCTTCATTCTCATTGATGCCAATTAATCTCACATTGTTCATCTTGGCAGCATTTTGCAGGTGATAGATTATCTTTTCCTGCATCTGTGTTGTTTCTAAGAGACCTTTTCTCACCTTTTCACTTGCTCTGCCAGCATCTTCAAGATCTGAAACTCTGTCTTCACTTTGACACATAAGGTTTCGTAGACTTGTGATTGAGATTTTAAGTTCTTCTATATCTCCTTGACTCTGCTTCATGCGAACTATTTCTTTTCTGTATTGCTCATTCCGGGAATCTGTCATATTTTTGATTTCCTCTATTTTTTATCAATATCTTCTTTAGAGGTAGCTATTAATTATTTTACTGCAGAGATTTTTCGAAGTTAGATTTCCTCTATACATTTCTGGAATTGATTCTGTACTTCAGATGCTATGATTTCAAAGAATTCTTTTTTTATTTCAAAATTATTTCTGCTTTGAGTTCCTCTTTCCCTTTCTACTGTTGGTACTTTGCTTGCAAAGCTGTTAATTCATACATTTCAGCTGGAATAGTGTTCCCTGCACTTGTTCTGGGTGGGCATTGGGTTTCCCCTAAACATTTCTGGAATTGATTCATTATTTCAGATACTATGTATTCAAAATTTTCTTTTTTTTTTAAATTTCAGGCCTTAATTCTGATCTGAGTTCCTCTATACATTTCTGCTGTTGTTTCTTTGCTTCTGCCTCTGTTAATTCATTCATTTCACCTGAGGTAGTGTTCTATGCATTTGTTGATGGACTTGAGGCCTGAGATTGCCTTGTGTTCCTTGTCTTTGTCATTTTGTGTAGCACTGACCTTTGACCTTTTGTGTAGAGCTTTGGTGCAGTTTCGACCTCAGTGCATTATGAGATTCAGGTGCCAGTCTATTAAATTTGAGATTATCCAGTTATGCTGGGCCTCGATCTAGCTGTTGTGTTCAGTTCCTTTTTGCCGCAGCTCTTCTGGTACTACTGTGAGCCTGTGGTTCCCCTCTGTTGTGTCCCTGGTTCAGGGAGCACTGGGGAGCCTAGAAGCCCTCCCACAAACTCACCAGGCTGGGCGAGGGTGGTTTGGGTGGTGAAAAATTTGGAAGAATTCTCAGTGGCTCGGCGGGCTTGTGGGCAGGGGCTCCTGATGATGCAGAGCACAGAGTAGTGGGGGGTGGGAGTCAAAGGCTCTCCCACACATTCACTGAACTGGGCTCGTGGGTGGTGGGAGAGTCCAAAAAATTGCCACTCGCTTGGTGGACTTAGGGGCAGAGATTCTGGGCAGCTGGCAGGCAATTTGGTCTGGGGTGTCTCAGGCGGAACTCTTGCTCACCCATCCTTATTGTTTTTAAGAGATCCTTTCTCACTTTTTCACTAGCTGCCCAGCATCTTATAGATCTGAAACTCTTGTCTTCACTTTCAGTCAATGGTTTTTTAGCTTCATGATTGAGATTTCAAGTTTTTCTATATCTCTTTGACTCTGCTTCTTACGATCTATTTCTTTCCTGTATTGCTCAATGAAAGATTCTGTGATATTTCTAATCTCTATTTTTTTAATCAATGTCTTCTATAAAGGTAGCTATTGTGTTACTGCAGAGTTTTATCCAAACTGGGTTTCTTCCATATATGTCCTTATTTGATTCTTTACTTCAGATGCTATGATTCCAAAGATTTCTTTTTTTTTAATTTCAGGCATTAATTCTGGTCTGAGTTCCTCTACAACTTTTGCTGTTGTTTCTTTTCTTCTTACTCTGTTCTTTCATTCATTTCAGCTAAGCTAGTATCCTCTGCACTTGTCATGGGTGGGCTTTAGGCCTAAGATTGTATTTTGCTCCTTGTCTTTGCCATTTTGCATAGCACTGACCTCACTAACCTCTGACCTTTTGTGCAGGGCTTTGGTACAGTTATAACCTTAGCAAGTAATGACATTCAGGATCAGATCTATTACATTTGAATTTATCCAGTTATGCCTGGCCTGGATCTAGCTGTTGTGTTCAGCTCCTTTTCGTTGCAGCCCTTCTGCCACAACTGTGAGCCTGTGGTGCCCCTCTGTTGTGTGGCTGGCCCAGGGAGTACTGGGGAGTGCAGAAGCTCTCCTACACACTCACTGGGCTGTGCTGGGGTGGATTGGCGGCCAGAAGAGACACAAAAATTCTCACTCGCTCAGCAGCCTTTGTGGGTGGGAGCTCCCAGTAGTTACAGGGTCCTCATCGGGTGCAGTAGAGTCTCACTCATGCAGATGCCTGAGTTCTGCTCTCTGGGTCCCTTGCCAGTGGCTCGGAGAAGCCGGCAGTTCTCCCACAAACTCACTGTGCTGGGCTGGGGTGGATCACTGCCCAGAGAGTGTCCGAAGTTGTCCTTCACTCAACGGGCTTGTGGGACAGGGCTTTGGGCAGGTGCAGGGTCGTGGAGATGCAGGAGAGAATATCATTCATGTGGGTGCCTGAATTGCTGTCTGGGTCTCTCCTTAATTCACTTTTATGTAAAGGACATGATATCATTGAATTGTATAGAATATATATATATATATATATATATATATATATATATATATATATACATTTTTATTCATTTATCTAAATATCTACAGGGTGCTCAAGGTCTCAGTACTAGATAGGACTCATAGTTATCTGCCTACTTGCAGCCTCCCAAGTGCTGGGATTACAGGCACATTCCACCACTCCCAGTCTCAAGAATATATCATATATATATTCTTCATCCATCTTCTGGAAGCACTTAGATTTATTCCATATTTCAACTTTTTAAAGTAGCCTTTGTGGAAGACAATGATGTATCTATTTTAATAATAATATGTTTGATTTCTCACAAGATAAAATTCTATATAGAGAAAAGATGAAAAACAAGATTAGAGGTCATATTTTGTGACAGACACAGTGAACAAAAATGCGTATCTCTTTAGTGTGTTGATTTCATTTCCTTTGGATACATACCCAGGAATGGGGTTGCTGGGTTATGTAGCAGTTCTATTTTTAATTTTGAGGAATCTTCATTCTATTTTCCATAATGGATGTACTAATTTACATCCCCACCAACAGTATGTAACAGATCATTTTTCTCTACGTCCTCAGCAACATTTAGTATTTTTAATTTTTGAGTGCTATTTTCATTCTGACATGAATATGACACATACTGAACAAAGTCCTAAGTGGAACATGGTATAAATACATATCATATGTTCATCCAGTTTACTCCCTCTCCTCTACCTAGTATCTCCCCATAACACCAGAGCTCCGTCCAATCTCCACAAATTCTATTTCATTCTTTCATATCATCTATCTTTAAGTTTTCTCTTTAAATGATTTTTTTTATTTTGAGTTTCTCATGAAAGAGAATGTATTGAGTATTTAATCTTGTATGTCTCATTTGTTTCACTCATCATTGTTGCCATAAAGTACATCCATTTTTCTATAAATGACTCAAATTTATCTTTATTTTAATTTTTTATTTTGTTGTATCTTTTATTTTAACATTAATTTTATTGAGAAACAAATACTAATGAGACACTTTCAAAACAGTTTAGTAGGAAAGTGACAATAGTTAATACAACACATATTGTTGCCTTCATAGTAATTATTCATAGTACAAAATGTAGACTTGATATCATGTCCAAACACCATTAGCACAAATTCTTCTTCTCACTGAATTGAGAGAAAATAGCTGCATATCTATCTTAAATGTTTTTTGTATGTATATATTGCCCTTCATTTATATCCCCCTTTTTTGTTTAGTTTTGTCAGAGATTGATATTTCATTGCCATGTACATATTGTAAGTGAATGAATTCAGCAAAATAATTCAATATACTCCAGTAGTCCACTATAGTAGTGGCAATGTTTGAAGTTGTTGACTTGAGCCTTTTACAGCTCAGCATATTAATATGGCTTTACTTTTTACACTTCATTTTTAAACTTTTCTACTCTATGGTTAAGACCAAGATAAAGCAAGACCTATGTAACAAGAATTGTAACTTTTGCATCTGACAAAGTCAGTCGAATCCCCTCAGGATTTACCCTGAAACCCTGTACCACAGTTTGTAGATCCTTTGTCAGTGTCAGCCATGTGGATGAGTCACGGCCATTGCCTGACCAATTTGCTCTCTGTGAAAGCCTGAGAGAAAGTTATCTCCCCATGCGGCTCTCCTTAGGCACACTCTATGTATTCGATCACCTTCTTCTGTAGCCCCATAATCTCCTTGATGAGAAAACTTTACAGGATATTATAGTACAGGTTCACTTATGTCCTGAGTCCTCACTGATCTTGAATGGCTAGGACCAAAATTTTGGTTATCCTTTTAGCCCTTCCTTTTCTCCAATTTTTAGTCTGCAAACTTAAAAAGCTGTTAACCCTGCAGAAGAGAAGCTTAATGATATTATTATATTATACCATAGGCTGTTGAACTTAACCTCACTATCTGCCTGAATATCAAACGTCTTAGACATAACATGGAACAGTTAAAGTATTGGTATGTTAAACTTTGAATCCCTACATTTATCTTTCATTGTACCAATACCATACTGTGTTTATCAAGTAGTTTTTTTTTTTTAAAATTCATTTCAGTGAGAAAATGTAGCAATGAATCATTTTCAAAATAGGTTAGTAGGACAGTTACAATAATTGATACATATTAGTTTTAAGATGATCTCACATTTTAAGGCAAGTTTTTCAGATTGCCATTTTTTCTTTTTTGCAGAACCCGAAATTGAACTCAGGCTTTTGTGCTTGTCAGGTGAGATTCACATTCTTGTACTCCTCTTTATCCCTTTAAAGTTAAAACTTGGTTATTAACTCATTCTTCCTCACATATATTAAAGTTCTCTACACATCTGTCTTTTAACAACTGTCACCTAGAAATACCTTCCCTTTATTATGAAAACCATGACATTGGTGTTTCAGTAGTATTAGTAGTATCAGTGGTAGTAACAGCCACTTATTAGGCACTTACTATATCAATACTTAAGCACTTATTAGTTCCTATCTGATTCTCAGTAGTCGCTTTAGGACTAAATGAAAATCCTCAGTAACTGTGCAAGTTCAGCCAGCTAAAGATAGATTAACTAGAGAAAAAAAATCAAGCCAAGATGCTTACCTTATACTTATTCTTAAATGTATGATTATTGTTAATCTTGTTGCTAATATAATAGCATATATCTGTGACAGTTTTTGTCACTAGCCATTACACAACTTTAAGGCATTACTTTATTTATTAATATATTTTCATTACTTAGTTCAATATCTAACACATACTAGGCTATCTTACTAAATAAATAAATATATGGAACAGACAGAGGCTTTTCTGAAACCAGATGAAGGTACTGAATGTGGCAAACTACAGAGGACTTACTTCAGGGGACAAATATTGAACAAGTCCAATTGGAAAGTAATGTATCTAACATAAATAAATTCTAAAATCTAACCCAGATCATAAAACTTGCTTTAGTAGTAGACGTACATTCTGAAATTTTCCTCAGCATTTCAGAGGTGAACAAAAATGTCTAATCCTTCAAACATTTGAGGAAGATAAATTTCATATTTCAAATCTGTCAGAGGGTTTATGTGATTTAAGAGATATGTGAACTCAGAGCTAATCCTTATCCTCTTGGTTTAGAATTTCAAGTCAAGTTAAATTTAAAATGCCTTGATAAATTCCATAGAGGCCAAGAACTCTGAAAAACATTTCATTTCTTATATCCTAAATGTTGAGAGTACAGTATTATCCTCCTAATGTTAACTTTTTGGATGAATTTAGTGTATACTAAATGATAGGATTAAGAGACCTAGGGCAGCATAAATGCATTGCATTCATAAGCAGAGGGGAACATTTGGCTTTGTTGCTAAGTAAAGGGTATGTGCTCTGGGACCTTTTAAAATATGTCAAACATGGGAAGAGGTGAAATATGTAATTACCACAAATAGGAAAGTTGGTGGGTACTTTACATGTGGTATTTTTGTGACCTATAAAAAAGAGTATAAGTGGATCTGAGTCAGTGAAGAGGTCATAAATAAGAATTATCAAAATTGTGCAAGACTAGAGTTTAGACATGTTTGCATATTTACTAGACATTCTTGATTCTCATATGGGGTTTCCCAATACATTTCAGAGAGTAACTACTGGGAAGAGCCGGAAAAGAAATTACAAGTTATCTAAACCCTTCATGTTTTGGTAGATAAATAAGACCTAAAGAGGGGAAAGGATATGTTCAACTTCTGCAAAGTAATATGTGCTAGGACTAGAATCCATGTCTCTGACATTTCAATCTTCTTGTTTTTACTACCTCCAAAGTATATCTTTGGAGAATGATACAGGTGGAGAAAATGTGTCTCTATCTCACTATATTTTTATTCTTTTGTTGGAAATTCCTGGACAAACAATGACCTGAATCACACAATCTTTTTTTTTCCGGAGTGTCAATGAACTACAAAATAATGTCATGCTACAAATTTATAGCCTGCAAACTCTTGATGTTTCTTGGACACCATTTTATCTTGTCATGTCTTTCAAGAATTGTACCAATTTTTTTCTAATTATGTTAGATTTACACAATGTGGGTGACATAAGGACATTACCTTACCCAAACATCAGCAGCTGCTGCTTCACTATTTAATCAATGCAGCCAGCAGATGTGAGTACCCTAAGCATCTTATCCTCCTCCTATCTTGTATTTGCCTTATACAAATCTTTCAGTTTCATTCAATTTTCAGTTCAATATGTACACTTTCTTCCATCCAAATTTATGTTCTTAGTTTAGGTCTTAGTCTTACCTAGAACTCCTCTTCTAGAATCAGTTAATGACTCTTGATTCTCCTTTTTCATGTTTTCCATGAGGAAATAAATGATAGCAAATCCAACGCATAATTTTCTACCTCCTATGTGTGGACTCTCCTCTATGTTTGAAATCATTTTCACTTCCTCTTTTTTAAGTCCTACTTCCTGGTTTTTGATAATACTAGTTTGTGATTTTTACTCTTTTTATTAGGCCATTTTTTCTATCTTCACCAATTCCTTCTGGTGGGACTGAGGAAATGAATATTTGATGACTTTAACACTTCTTGTCCTTCAGACATGGATTTGCAGTAAGTGCCCCACCCCCTAGAACCAAACCAATGTTCTCTCTCTCTCTCTCTCTCTCTCCCCCTCTCTCTCTCTATCTCTCCCTCTCCCTCTGTCTCTTTCCTCTCTCCCTATCTCTTTCTCTATCTCTCTGTCACTGTCTCTGTCTCTGTCTGTCTGTCTATCTCTCTTTTCTCTGCTGAATCATTTATCCTGATTTCAACTATCATTTGTACATCTGATGACATGTAAAACAGAATATTTATCTCAGACCTGTCTGCTGATTTCTGAATCCTAATCTATAGCTACATTTTGCATCTCTTCAGTATCTAGGATGGGTCATAACTCCAAATGAGCTCCCTGTCATTGTTCCAAGCAGAAGGATGCATCACCACCCTCTCAAGCACTGAGTAGTGTAAACTGATAGCAATCATCATGCTTTGTCTTGCCCTTGCTTTCTCCTTCTCCCTAACTTTTTGTCAATCATTACTGCTAATTTCACTTATTAATTGTTTTTCAAATTTTCCTTCCTCTCTGTTCAGAGAAGAGATATTCTGTCTTACTTCAGGCCTCCATCAGCCCTTATCTGAACTATTGCAATAGACTGTCTTTACAGAAGAATTTCTCATTATATATTTGTGATATATAATGAGTATATTCAGCTAAGTATACAAAGTGCATCTTGATTATTTTCACGCCCTGACCCCACCTTTGTCATCTCTACAGAGTTGGCTGCCCTGTGTCCAATCACCTGCCTTTGAGTTTGACATTTCAATTAGTTATAATTTCTGCCACTCATATTAGAATAGCCACAGTATATTTAACCTTCTGTATCTGACTTATTTCACTTTGTCTCCTAAAAATGACTCATACACGTTCATTTATCCTTCTCTATGTCTCTAATAACAAGGATGATCACTCTGAAATGAAAGTCTCACCATTGCAGTCCATATTTAAAATGCTTCATGGCTTCCCATCTTTTAGAGCAAGGACAAGGTTGATTTCCTAATTATGATTTCAAGGTAGGTTATGAATTGTTTCTCATTTACCTCCTAAAGTACCGCTTCCTTTCCTTTCTCATCCCTGTTATCATCCTCTGTGAATACCATGTAGATCTAAATTCATTGTGATTTTCCCTCCCTGTGTTTTTTATAACAATTTTTCTAATTTTCCAAACCTTTTTTTTTATTTTTAAGAGGAATATAAATAATAAAAAAATCAGAAACGATACAGGATTTTACTAAACAAAGTTACAGTAATTCAACAGTTTGTTGTTGTTGTTTTATTGTATATTATTGTCATCAAATTAGTTACTTGTATTACCAGATAAAAAAAGTCCAGCATACCTTCAGGAATAAGCTCCTCTAAAAGAGTCCACGCTATTATCTGTATCACACTGTGTATTCACATAAGCATAAAAAAAATTTGTCATATGTAAAATTTGGAATCAGTTAGAGTTCTTGTGCAATATATGAATATATATTTTTATGCTTTTATCTTATCTAATGCCCAATACATTCCCAAATGCCTGAATTGTATTTTCTTTGTAGTTTTGTGTTTGGTAGTTGGTAGTCACTTAATAAATATTTGTAATAGTCTTTTACTACATTAATCATTTCAGACAGGCCTTGTGAGTTCTACTTAACAATTCACATCCATTTTCCTTCTATGTTTAATCATTAACTAATTTTTTAAAATACCTCTCTAGCACATTTTCTTACCTCCATCACTACTGTTATTTACTTTTGATCTTCATTTTTTGGTTGCATAATTATAAGAATTTATTCATGAGTCTTTCCCCCTCTAATTTGGCTTGCAAACTGCCCCAGCATAATTACTCTTCCAAATATATCCATACCTCTCCTTTGCTTAATATTATTTTATTTTAATTAATTTATTTATTTTAAGGAAGTTTTTACAGGGTGTTCAGGGTCTCACTACTAGATCGGACTCATAGTGATCCACCTGTATAGCCTCACAGGAGCTGGGATTACAGGCACAGGCCATCACACCCAGTCTCAATCACCTTCTCAATGTGCCTGGGGGCAGGGCTAGCATGTCAGGCCTGGGAATCAAACCCCCAGCCCCTGCTCCTGCTTGCAGGAGCTTTAATCTGCTAAATTATTTGGCCAGCCCTTAAGACAACTTTATAGTTTCTCATTCCACAGAATACAATGAAACAACAGCCTAGCCTTGATTATATGAAGCTTCTTTCCTAATGCTCTATTTTATCTCTTGTTCCCTCCTTATGTACACAAAATTTTTCTGTAAGTTTTAAAATCATGGGGATCTATTCGCTTCTATTGTGGTTTTGCTAATGCAATTCCTTCTGCTTCTTCCCCCAAAATGCAATATGTGCTCTTTTAAGATTAAACACTGGATAACTGTTGCACCCCTAGTGTCCAGGACAGTGGCTGCCCTGGAACAGTGCTTGTTTACAGGAACTGAGTGAATGCTGTATGGATGCACTAAGTTGATATCTTTTTAGCTAGTGATAGGTCTAATATCTATCTACACCCCTCCTTCTGCCACCTGAGTTTCTCAGTTGTCAGAGCTGGGGAAAATGTGTCCTTTGCCAGGACACTATGCACCTGCACTAACTGCTAGGTCACAGCACCTACTGCTAAGCACATACTCAGCCATTCCCTCTCCCTCAGTCTCATACTCCACCCCCTTCTCATCACCCCACGTAGGCTTAATTGACAAATCCCCCTACAGTATTGATAGAATGTCCAGCTCAAAAAACTGGAATCTGACTCTCCCTTGCAGTTATACCAGGAAGTTCAGTCCAGACTTCCCAAATTCAGGCTGACTGTGTTCTCTTGAGAGTGAACACATTTACCTAAAAGGTAACATAGAATACAAGAGGAGAAAGAATTCTAGGGGAAGAAAGGATTTTAGAGAACAATGAAGATGAGAATTGAAATCTATGAAACAAGAAACAGCCTCTTATTCCACAGGATTTGAAGAGGAAACAGGCATGAAATGTTAATCCTGCAGTCAGACAAACTATCTATTTTAGCAGTCATGACATACTAGTAGATTAAAATGAAACGGTTTTCATATTTGGAAGGAATATACTTTCCATCCCTATCAAATACACATTTCTTTCAGTTCTTCTTCTGTGGCAAGTACTCCTTAGATGATGAAAGGGAATCCGTGTAATTTAGATAATCAATTTGCTTTTCCTAACACTCATTAAGCAAGATGCACTGGGGAAATGTGATTTTTAATTTAATAGCAGAGTAGAACCAGGATTTTGTATTGCGTCTTGGCATGAAAACCAGGGCATAGACTAATCTCAGTGGTTTTTGTGGGTGCAAGAAGGAACCTAAAAGCACATAATGTATTATATGAAGGGAAGGGAAGCTAAGAGGTAATATTATTATAGAGAAAAATACATCTTAAGCAGACTTATGAACTTTAGTCTAAAATGGATTGGACAAAACAGGATTCACAGTGAAAATTCAAGTGCTTCCAAAAATCTGAATTGAATTACATGGAAAAGACAACAAGAAAAGGACAAAAAAAGAAACCAGAAAAGCGAGCCTTCCCAGGCTGCAGCTTAGGTGTTTGGGACAGAAAGAGTTGAATGATGAAGAAAGCCTATTGCTTTGTCTATTAGCTTTCTACTGCTATCGAAAAAATATCACTGATTTAGTGGTTCTTAAAATATTAGAAATTTTTTATCCTTAAAATTTGAGATGTCATATGTTCAAAATGGATCTGAATGGTCTAAAATGTTGTTTGGACTATATTCCTTCTAATTGCTCCAGGAAAGAATCTAGTTTGTTGTGTTTTCCAGGTTTTAGAGGTCAAACACATTCCCTGTATCATGTCCACCTTCCTCTATTTTCAAGGCCACCAACCCTGATTCAAGTCCTCTTGCTGCCTTATCACTTGTTCTCTTTTTTTATAATCATTTTTATTTTATTTTATTGAAGTACAATATCAATGAGATAGTTTTAAGACACCTTGACAAGATGGAATCGATAAATTAATGTATTTCAAACTGTTTTCATAATGTTTGAGTATTGTATAAGGTGCATACATGATATTATACTTACAGACGTTATTATAGCAGATGTCTCTTACCAGTAAATTAAGAGAGTATAGCTGTTTACGTATCTTATTTTTTATACCTGAATTATATCAAAGATTCAATAATTAACACTTTCTACCTTGTTATTTTCATAGTGGTTGTCCATAGTAGGAGAAGCTGACATAATATCCTGTCCAACCAACATTAATGCAAATCTTGCTTCTCATAGAATTATGTAGAAGCATGGCATATCTATCCCAACTGTACTGTCCATACACACACACATCATGATTCTTCCTTTCTATACTCCTTCGTTTGTCTACAACTGTCAAAGATGGGCACTCCATTGTCATTCAATCAACTTGTTCTCTATTTTCCATCACATTCTTATATCTATGAGGACCATATGATTATGTCAGCTATATCTGGATGGCCCTATGTGATCTCACTGGTTGATTATCAATCTTAGTTCTGTCTACAATCTGCATTCTTCTTTGCAGTGTAACCTAACATGCATAAATTCTTGAGATTATGATATGAACCTCCTGGAGGAAGAAGCCCATTACACTACCTGTCATCTCTTGTTTCCCCAGTGTGCCTTGTGAAACCTTCACAAGATGAACTATGATCAAGGAGACAAGAATGACAAGATCTCTTGTATTTCCCCAAAGGCTTCTCATACTGAGCAGAAGTTTCTACTGTTGTTGTACCTGGTCCCAAAGCATGTGTTAAACCCTTGTAGCAGAAGGCAGTTGACATAATACTGAGTCTGGTAGCCCATATGCTTGTTTGAGGAGTACAGATGTTTCAATACATGAAGTTGTGTTCATCTTGCTGCTGCATCCTTTCAGAGTGAGGGTTCTAATGGATCCCTTGAGATCTTTCCACATCCTGGCAGGAGAGGGAGTGCTAACATTACCATCCCGTAAGACACTAAAGTTTTATTTTTCTACTCTTTAAATAAAATTTTAAAAACACTGTAAACAGAAAGCATCTGACCACATGACCCATGGAATTGCTGTGGCTGCTTCAGCTGACTGTACTCTCCAAGGAATAGGTGAGTTGAGCTCAGAAGACAGCCTACACAAGAAATATTCAATAGATTTATTATCTACTGGGTATATTGTATACTATTCCCCCTATAATTAAGCAGAATATATGTGTTCACTTTTTAAAATTTTAGGTATTTTGTACAGGGTTGCAATATGCAGCGTGGACTCTTAGAGATCCTCCTATTTTCAGCCTTCTCAGCGTTGAGATTACAGGTGTGTGCCACAATACTCAGACTCAGTTACCTTTTCAGCGCACTGGGGTTTGGACCAATCTGTCATGTAGTACCTGCGATCAAACCCCCGTCCCTGAGCTTACTTACCTAAGCAGCCACTTAGTCGTCTGAGCTATCTCACTGGCCTGTAACGAAAGCTGGGTTTTTTTGTTGTTGTTATTGCTGTTTTGCTTTGTTTTTTTGCAGTCCCGGGGGTTCAACTTGAGACCTTGTGCTGGCAAGGCAGGTGCTTATGCCACTGAGCTATATCCACCGTTTTGCATTCATTTTGATAGTCATTTTACTATTCTTCACAATAAAATAGGTTTTGTTTTCTAAATCTGTAGGCTCTCTGAAGATTGAAACATGAATTTACCTGATCTGTATGGAATCTTGAACCAAAAGGACTAGTTTCAACTTCATTGTTATTCTAAATAGAACCTCAAAAGCTGAATTATTGCACCAGACTATATTCCCACCAACAGTGTAGAAGGGTTCCCCTTTCCCCACATCCTCTCCAAAATTTGTTGCTGGTTGATTTCTTTATGATAGCCATTCTTTTCTGGAGTGAGATAGTATCTCAGTGTGGTTGTAACTTGCATTTCATGGATGGCTAGTGATGTGGAGCATTTTTTTATATATTTATTCTCTTCTTTAATTTTGTCCTCTGAGAAGTGTGTATTCATCTCGGATGCCCTTTTCTGGATTGTGTCTCTAAATTTGAGGGCCCTTTCTGTATGGTTCAAAACCTAAGTTTGCAGATCAAAACTTGGAGAAATGGAAGGGCTACAAGGTCAGCCAACATTTTAGCCTTAGCCTTTCAAGATCAGTGAAGACTCAGGACATAGGAGAACATCATGGAACTCAGTTGTGCCCCAAATTTTCTGATCAAGGAGATTATGGAGCCACAGAGGAATGGGATCGATGATGTATAGTGTTCCTAAGGAGAGTCACATGGAGAGAAAACTTTCTCTCAGGTTTTCACAGAGAGCAAATTGGTCCAACAATGGCTATGAATCATCCACATGCCTGACACTGACAAAGGATCTATAGAGTGAGGTACAGGGTTATAGGATAAACCCTGAGGGGACTTGACTGACCTCATCAGATAGAAAAGTTACATTTTTTCTTATATAGGTCTTGCTTTATCTCGGTCTTAACCGTCCAGCAGAAATGTATAAAAACGAAGTATAAAGAGAAGGCCATAATAATAAGCTAAGCTGTAAATGGCTCTAGTCAACAACTTCTTCGGATAACCCACTATTATTGTGGACTGGTGGACTGTGCTGGATTGTTTCACTGAATTCAATCACCTATAATAATTGAATGACAATAAATACCCATCTTTGAATGGACTAAAGAAAAAAAAGGGGGGATACAAAGGAAGAACCGTTCTGTGTCTGTATAAACACAGGATAGATATGCAGTACTTTTGTGTAGTTCTATGGGAGGAGGGATTTGTATTAATAGAGTTTGGACAGAGTGTCCTGTTTGCTTCTTGTACTATGGGTAACCCCTAGGAAGATAACTGTAAAAAGTATTAATTATTGAAACTATAATTTACTATAATTCAGCTTCCAAAATAGATAGGTGTACAGCAGCATTCTCTTAATTCATTGATTAGAGGCATGTGCTCCAATAGTGTTTGTAGATAGAGTATCATATATACACCTTGTACAACAAAAAGCCAGTATGAAAACAATGTGCAATGTATCGATTGTTGAATCTGTCCTACCAATATGATTTGAAACTGTCTTATTGCTATTTGTTCTTCAATAAAAGAAAATAAGAAACACTCTTTCCCACTTTTTAGTATTCCTCTCCTAGGTAGAGATATATTTCACAGAAATACATGAAAGTTATGCATTTAAAAAAGAAGCTGAATTATGCTCAGAAGCTGCATATTACAGAAACAAAGGTGAAAGAAGAATGCCAAAAGCAGAATTGGCATATTTTGCCTTTAAAAGGTAAAGAAAACAAGGCAAAAAAGACAAACACTGTCATTCAAATTAACCACCACATCCAACACACTGGAAGATGCATAAGAAACATACAGCTTGAATGTGTCATTCAGGTTTTGGTTAGAGAAACAGAACTCCGATAAGTGATATGAAAGAAGGACTTTTTTTGCTGTTGTTATGCTGATACTGATGTTATGCTGTTGCATATTTGCTTATGCTATCAAGGCTAAGTTGTTACTTCTGTATTTAGTGTTAGGCATGAATTCATCAGGACTGGAAATCGGTGATGGGAGTGAAATGGCAAGAGCAGGGACAAACTACAAGACATGAAAGTTAGCTAGCTTATGTGGAAATAATGGAGTGTAACTATCAAAGACCCAATTAGAAATGACAATAGCAAAGAAACTTGAAACAACAAACTAGGATCCATAAAAACGCAAAACTGAAAGCAGTATCGGTCATTCCACCACAAATTTCAGTAAGCGGAATAATTCACAGGTTCTTCCTGACCTGACCACATTGCCATACCCCATCACCATCAAATCAGTCAGCTCAAAATGAGCTTTAAAACTGCAGATAATAGAACTGGCAGAAATGTGAGAGGAATGTTATCTTCATATTCCCAGTACATGTCTGACACAGTGTGAACCTTCACTTCCCTTTCCATTAATGTGGGAAATTCACTGTAATAAGTTTGCTATCTGAAAGCTACACCGTACCTCTAGGGAATGGTACCATATTAGGAGTTCACCACTGTTCTCTGCTTTGGGCATAGTGAGCATTCAGCTGTGGCTGTAGTCTGATGAAGTTTAGTTGGACAAGTCCTATGTTGTTCAACATATGTATTTTTCCAACCCTATCATTATAATTAATTTGTTGATGAACATATTAGAAATTGGCAAGTATAACTGAGAAGCTTGGCTACCTGTATGAGTTCTATACAACAAATAATCTCTGTTCAATTAATATACTGTCTGCTGAGGCCAATCACACAGAACAAGAATGTTGTTACTCTCTGTGCCCATTCATAAAGGTCTACCCGCACATCTGTTTTGCATGTCTCCTTGTCACCACTATTATAGGCTTACATTTTTTCAAAGTCCATGCAGAATCAAATAAACAACTTACCAAGTACATGAATCAACATTTGTGCCCACAGTCCTCTGTTTTGTAAGGACAAAGAACAAACAAATGCACTCATTTAAATTTTTCCTACTGTAAGGTTTTCTTAACTTTCTTTTAGGACCACCAGAGTAACACTCAAGTGTCAACTTTTGGCTGGTGCCTGCAAAATTGTAACAGAGCTTACACATTTCTTCTTTAAGTCAGATTTTAGAGAATTTCCCACAAGACCATGCATTCAGCCTGAGAGAAAGAAGGTAATTTAGCCAGTGAAAGGGTGATGGGGAACTGGACCATTTGCTCATGTGATTTAATTTTGCTTCAGGATCTGATTTTGTCTCAGGTTACACACAACTTCCACACTAACTGAGGGCTACTATGAAAGCCCTGATTTATGTCTCACTAAATCAGACAATATTCAATTTATGAGCAGTATCTTAGGTCATATGGTAACTTGGATATCTCCACTAGGACTCAGTAGTAAGTCAGATGATGTTTATCAGAAGGAGAATGCCTGCAGAGGATGACATATCTCTGCTTTCAAATATAAATGTCTGTGCTGTACTTCACCGTAGGGGCCTGAAAAAAGCCTATATATCATCTTTATCTCCTTCTAACACCTCAAGAACCATCAGATATGCTATACCCCAATGTATAAGCAGTTGAGCAGCTGGCATAGCAGTCTAGACCTTATGCTTAGCCTTGTATTTTTCTAATCCCAGGTTTTATGACTTAGGTGTGGGAACTTTGAACCTTACTCCCACCACTTTATTGTTCTGAGCCCAATTGAATCTCATAGCTTTTTGTGTTACTCAGTGAACAGGGTACTCAAATAACTTCAAACTCCAAAGAAGTCTGATTTATTAAGGTACACGTTGGTTTTCTTTATTAATAAAACCAAGTCTGTAAAAGCAGTTGTAATTGAAATAATGACTTGATGAAGTTTATGACAATAAGATGTATTCATTTTTTATGCTTACTGTTTACATTTTGCATATTAGACAATAGACTTGGATGGAGTCTTATAAGTAGAGGCACTTTCAAAACCGTCCATTTCTTTTTTACAGCCCTAATTGATCTTCATCCCACAAATCAGGAAACCAAGACAGAGATTGTGCTAGTCTCTGATTAGGTCTATTACTACCATGTTTTTAGAACTGGTAAAACAGCTATGGTATGGTTTCGAGGATTTTGCTCTTGTCATGAGACAGACTTTGTTGACTTAGATATAAATTGTTCTCCAAAGGTCTCTTGTTGGAGATAGGGACTGATCAGAGGGTGTAGTCACAGGTAACTTTTCTGCAAGGTTAAATTATGGGACCTGAGTTCTCTATTCTCTATTTCCTGAATGTCATGGATTGAGCTGTTTTCCTTCACTTGGCCCTTCCACCAGGCAGTTTATGTGTTGGAGCCAGGTGACCATGGACTGAACCTATTGAAAGCATGAGACATAATAAACCTCAACTCTTCTAAATTGTGAGTAGTGGACAATTTGTTCCAGTTATGATAAAATTACTGAGAAATGGACCTAAGGTAGGCTTTCCTTGGTTAACTTATATATATCTTCCCCAACTGGTTGATCAAAGTGACATTTCTGGTCCCAGTAATTAAGGTCAATTCTTTGCAAATGGCCACAAATACCCCCCAAGTTTGCTTATTCTGTTTTCTTTAATGCACAATCATCTTGTGAAGTGGCCATAGGTCCCCTTGCTGGCCTTGTCTTTTGCCCTTAGAAGCAACCAATTAGCTAATTAGGCTTTGATGGTTTATATCTATCATATTCTATGACAAAAAATGTGTGGTACTCCAAAATCTTTATTATACACACCTATCTACAAATTATGATTTGCAAAACTATTTTACTACAATATGAAATGAAGAAAAACATTCATTAGGAAAAGAAAATGAGTGCTTTTATATATAGTCAGTTAAGATGATCAGGACTGATAATAAACTAAAATCAGCAAAGATAATCAAATTTTAAAGTTCTGTGGTTGCACTGACTTTATTTATGTTATCAAATTCTATATCAAAAACATTTTATCAGAGAATTAAACTGCTACAGTAGATAAAATATAAAGGGCTAATCATAGTAATTAGATATTATTGTAAGATTTTGGAACACTAGGATATGCCATTCTAAAATATGTCCTTTTGTCTAAAGATTATTTTGAGATGGAGGCAAATGAGAATGAACTGACACAGAAAGAAGTTTTGATAGACCTTACTTTTCCAGAATAAAGGAAAAAAGTCAAAGAAATGAAGACTCCCATAAATCTTTCCCAAAGAAAGTGTATCATCAGGAAGATGTAGAAAAATTGACATCAAGATGGTCTTGCACAAACAAACCTTGTTTTGTTAGTTCCATCAATAACTTTAGTCTTTGGAAGCCTAAAGCCTCTTTTATTTGCCTGTCATTCCCTTATAAATTTATTGTTGCCTGTTAAGATGCCTTCTAATCCCAATTTCTAAACAATATTTTAAGGGGGTCACTTCAGTTTTCTCCTGTTCTATGTGCTGCCCATACCTAGAAACTATTCTATTCTGGTTCACCTGTCTTTTGTTTGTCTAATTTGCAGAGCCACCATCTGAAAGGGTGGAAAGACTGGGAGAAAAGGATATTTTCTTCAGCAGAACCCATGTAAACAGTCTATGTAATGATGTTGCTGACAAATCCAGTGAGATTGTGAAGTCAGCACAGTCAGCAGCCAGAAAGAGAAATTGGCTGTGGGATGGAGGAAAGCATAACTAAAGTGGAGCCTACAGTAACAAGATAAAGCTCATAATCGTGTTGCTGAGGGAGAACTGAAGGATGAATTGGTGCCTTTTATCAGAGATGCATACATAGTTGCAGATGCATCTGGCTCAGGACTTAGGGTAGATGAAAACAAAATCCTCCAGGAACTGGAGGAGCTGCAGTTCTTGCTGCTGTCCTACATAGCAGGGTAATCCAGCTCAGAGACAGTATGACTGAGCTTCAAAAGTACCTGTATCTATATCAAACTGTACAACAGGAGAATGGCTGCACTGCAGTTCTTCCTTCCCAACCACATGGAAATTTCTCTTTTGGACAAGCTAACCTTGAATAATTCAAGAAGAAAATTCTTAGAAAGGTTGTTCAACTCAGCTAAATCGACATCAGCACATCCACCATGTTGTACATGAATCTTCCTATGATCAGGCTGTGTGATAGATGTGAATGATGTACAGGTATGTAGCCCAGCACCCGACCTCTATAAAACTCAGTCTAAAAACAGGAGCAGGCAGTTATATCACTTGAAAATGATAGACTTAAAATGTACTCTGACACATAATGTCACGTAAAATTCTTAAGGGAACGTCAATAAATATTTGTCAGACTAATATATGTGATAAAGTATGTACTAATGTTGTAGGAATATAGATTTGAGGAAGCAGGCAATCTGAAAGCATAGAAAAAGCATGTTAAAAGAAATATTTTTTTGTAATACGGGGAATTGAAAGCAGGATTTGGGGATATTACACAAGTATTCTACCACTAGATTATGTTGGCAGGCTTGGAGAAAGTAATTCTTTAAGCAACTTTTGAAGACAAAGTAAAGGTAATCAGTTGAACAAGAAAAAAAACCCAAATATTCTAGGTGGGCATTAGCATAAAAATTAAATAATGTGATACTTTTGAGAGAGCATTGGGAGAATGGAAGAAATAGCCAGACGAAATAAAGGATTAGAATGCCATGTTGAAGAGATTAAGTTATATTTTAGAGGTGCTTATGTGTTTCTTCAGGGTTAGAAGTAGGGAAGTTGAATGGCAAGATCATAAGACAGTTGAAGAAAATATATTGCAAAGTGAGATAAAGAAGGGAGTCAATGTATGATCTATTCAAGAGATAATAAGTTTGTGAAAATAATCTATGAAGAATGTGACACAATGAAGAGATATTCAAGGGGTAGAATTGACAGTAAAAGCCACAGAGAAAGAGCCAAATTCAAAGCTGCAATGAAGGGGAGCTAATGAATACATGAAGACAGACATTCCTCTGATTGTCCTCTTACATGTTACACAGCTGTGAATGTGGAACTAGAAGTCTTGAGAGAACTCCAGCTTAGAATTATTAACATGTTGGTGCGAATTAAAACCATAGGAATAAATGATATATTACACAGTACAAATTCCTAGAGGAAAACAAGAAGGCTAAAGGTAGAATCCTGAGAAAACCTTTAAGAAAAAGGAGGGGAAGAGTCTCAGTTACTTCCCTCATCCCTGGGTCAAAGACCTGAACCCACATCTTGAAGAGGGAGAAGTTTGTTTTGATTCTTTAAACAGTTTTAAACCTTTATTGGATATCTCCAAGTCAGAAATGGCCTGGTGGAAAGGACTGGTGAATAGCACCTCGTGTCAGGGCTATCAAGGGGTGGAGAGTGAAAGGAAGAGACAGTGAAGAGAATATGTATAGCCAAGTCACGTCCCCTTCACCTTTCTCCAGCCAAAGTCCATCTTTTATCAAGGCAAAAGTGCTCGATGGATGTACTCACATTCCAAACACAAGAGGCTTTGGGGAGACAGCCCAGAATTTCAATGATAACAGAAAGCAACTGATAAAGATTGAAAAGGAGTACCCAGAACAACATAGGAAAACTGGTAGTCCAGATGTGAAAGAAAAATAATTCAAGGAAAAAAATTGGATAGTGAGTTCTATCCAGTTCTTCATAGGGGACTAAACATTGTCCTCTGGACTTAGTGATATGGTGTCATTGTTACATTGGATGAGAGTAGTGATAGCTATCTGTGATATTTCTCAGATTCATTGTATCCTCAATACATGAATTATGCCTAAGATACACTCTAATAGTCTGGCTCATTAGAGCTATTTTTTAGACAGGAAAGGCTTTCCCTCTGAATTTCAGGCTGACATTGTACTCATGGCAATCCTCCTGTTTTAGCCTCCAAGTGTTAAGATTGCAGGCATGTGCTGCCAGGCCGTGCCCACTAGGCCAATGAATGAGAAAGATACATATGGCCTACATTCTTAAAATGGAGAAGAACAATTGTCATTTACTTGAAGAGAGAACATCACTGTATTAGTTACTCTTCTCTAATTGCTGAAACAAACACCAGACACTCAAAATCATGGAAGGAAAGGATTTTTTGGCTCACAATTACTGGAGGTTTCAGGACACTGGAGGAGAGGCTGGGGCACTACCGTGTCCAGGATGACACTCTCCACATCTCTGAGAAAGCACAGGAGAGCTAGTTTAACGGTTTGTGCCTTTCTGGTCCCACGCTCAAGCCCTGCCCTGGTCCTCTGGCCACCCCCTTGAGCCATGCACTGCCCTTCAAGCAGAAACTGCCCCATGTTTTACATGAGGCTTTGAGGGACAACTGGATACACACCATAACAATCACAGATGATAGAAGTGGAAGGAAAGGCTGATACTGAGCAGAGGTCCATGTAAAGAGAGAAGAATCTTATAGAACAAACTGAAACCTGGAAATCAGACTTTTCAGTGCATGAGATTAAAAGGGAGAAACCATAACAGCTGAATATAAAGTGAGTAGGCTAGCCGGGCGTGGTGGCATAGGCCTGTAATCCCAGCACTCGGGAGGCTGAGGCAGGAGTATTGTTGTGAGTTCAAGATCAGCCTGAGCTGCAAAGTGAGCTTAAGGCCAGCCTGAACTGCATAATGAGACCCTGTCTCAAAAAGACAAAAATAAATAAATAAATAAATAAAAATAAAGTGAATAAAGTGTGTATGCATATAAATCAGCAGAATGTATTGAATTCATTAAGGAAGAATGTAGGCGAATGTAGGAGCTTATGGTTAATTTTCAAAAGCACTGTACCCCAAAAACTACCTCACACATTAAAATAAATGACCAAAAATGCATTAAGTATTGTTTTTCCATCCTGGAATACACTGGGTACACATGTGAATGTCCTACTGTTTGGCAGAAAGAAGTATAAATCTACAGATCGAAAGATCTCAGTAACTGAGAGCTGATTAGACCTAGTTCACTGACCTAAACACTGCTTCCTCTCCTCTATTATATCTCTTTTTCCCCATTGTTGAGGTTGTATTTGCTTATGTACCAGTAGCATTTGAAGAAGTCTTAAAGAAAGGATCAGAAATGATGAACACAGAGAAAAATCTATGGAGATGGAGACAATGAAGCAAACTTTTGAAATATGGTAGAAGGGCTAAGTGATTAAAAGTAATTGTCTGTAGGCAAGACCAAAATTATTTTCAAAGAGATGTAAGACATGGACACCTGGGTATATAAAAGCAGAAGACAATTGTCATTGAAAACATGTTTTTTTTTTTTTCCTCTTCTTTTCTTCTTTCTTTTTGAGTTAGAGTCTTGTTATTTATATTTCAGGCTGGACTTCAACTCATTATGTAGCCCAGACCTGCCTCAAACTTGTGGCAACCCTGCTGCATCAGTGTTCCAAGAGCTGCAATTACAGGAATGTGGCCCAACACCCATCTTTGCAGCTTGTATTAAAACAGCAAAGTTCTTAGTGCATGCAAAATATAAGAAATAGTAATTTGTTATCACATAACTTTTAATGGAGGCATCTACTGGCTAAACCAAGATACCTCTGTGTGTATACGTAGGGTATTTTATTGAGAGAGTGTATGTAAGCATCTAAAATCAATGGTTAGTTAGTAAGCCCCTTATCACATCCCATCTTGAAACACAGATTTTTCAAATGAGATAGTTTTAATTTTTTTGTAATCCTATGGAAAGAGTACTCTTTATTTTCTAGGTGTCTGCTCTATGGCTACTAATTGCCCTTGCAAAACTTGTGAAGCAAATATTTTATACATAACATACTATACTTTTGTCTTCATCTGGATTGCCTTCAAATTATTGTAATGTGTTTGCTTCAGAGAAAAATAATACTTCTCTTTTCAAAAATAAAATTTAATCACAAATGCTACATAGGAAGCACATGAAAAAGGTTCTGGAAACAAGCATGAAATTATTTTCCTATTTTCAAAAATTTCCTGTCATGACTACTGGAGCTCACTTGCTCATCTAACAACACTTAAGTGGATGAAATTGATCAAGCTAGCAGCATATTCCCAGGCCAGCTACTGATTCAGTTTTCTCCTTCAACTAAAACTATACTTTTACCAATTTAGAGGTGAAAGTAGAAATGATAAACTGATTTTCTTTTCTGAGAGAAGAGCACAGACTTGGAATTAGAAATTGATCCCCGTTTCCATTTTGCACCATCTGCTTCACTTTCTTCATCCCACACTTACACTGACTTTGTTTCACTTGATTAAGGGACCCAGGAGCGTATATAACCTTGATACTTAGTTCTCAACTCATTCAAGATATTCCTCAAAGAAATAGTGCTCATGTAGCTACTCTGGCTGTCAAAGATTTTTATTTCCTAGTTGGAGCAGAAAAACATGAGTATGATTTCTGACTCTACTTTGTAGCCCTGGCTGGCTACAGTCACAGAGTTCCACAGGCCAGAGTCAGCAGGATCCATCGTGGATCACTGTGTCAGAGTTGGATTTTAGGTGCCAGCAAGTCCATGGGGCTGCTCAATGTTACAGAGATTCTAACTATAATTGCATTTCATAAAGTGACAGCTGGAGGAAGTAGCAGGTAGCTGGTACATTGATTTGAGAAAAAAATAGTTCTTACACTTTCACAAGCATAAGAATCATTTATATAGAGGAGGGAGGAATAGGGTGAGTGAACAAGCTTTTTAGTTCCTTTTCAGAATCCAGTGTTGGAAAGATTTTGCAAACAGAAGGAGGATGATTAATTTATGAAGTTAGCAGAAGTGGTTGGGTCCCTACATATAAGGTTAAAAAATTCAAGCAAGAGAGCAAAGTGTCTTGTATTGGGAATACAGGCTGGGAAAGCATAGTTAAGTATTCTTATTTTTCTTCCATATGTAGTGTCTTGATATTACTGTCTACTGCTGTGATTCAAAATATTAAAAGAGGGGATATTTAGGTGCCCTACAGGAGCTGGCCTGAGTTTGGGAAGAACTCAAATGAATCTTTGGACTGGAAAGCTGTTTTTCATTTCCTTTTACTCAGCTTAAACTTAAAGATACATGCTGTCTCATGTTCATTGAGCATTACCTAAGATATGTACAAGTGGCTAAATGGAAAAATGGACAAAGACAATAGTTTTTATACACGTAATGGAATATTATTCAGTCTTTAAAAATGAGATCCTGCCATTTAAAACAATATGACACCGACTAAGTTATCTGAAATAAGCAAGACATGTGGAATCTGAAAAGGAAAATACATTAATACAAACCATGAAAACTTGAATACAGACAGAATGGGAAAGCAGTTGTGGGACTTCAGTAAAATGAGGTGGAGGTGCAAGGATACAAATCTTTAATTTCATATGATGAATCAGTTTAATAACATAACCAATAGCAGGATGGTTATAGTTATTAATGTTATTTTGTACACTAGTAGATTACTAAGGGAACAGATTTTAATTTTACTGTGAAAAGGTTACTATATGGGGACATGTGCATGCTAATTTACTGGATTGTACTAATCTTTTACACTATGTATATATCAAAAGATCATACATATTAAATATACACAATAAAATGAGCTCATAGTGATATTTCCTACCACAATTCATAACTGCAGGGTTCATTCTAACCATGCCCTCGTGCTGATTTGTAACTTCTCTGGTGGCAAAAATTAGCTACAATTATATACAATAGTTTACAACAAAGTTGGCTAGCTTTTAAACTCCTTTTGTTAAAAAATACCAACTAGTGTGGTACTTGATGAAAGCTGCTTTTTGCCTTTACCTTTGCAATATCAAATCACCTCCATATTTTCCTAATTCTTTTTGGTGAGTTTACACTACATTATCAGTCACACTTCACATTCTATCCTGTAATCCTCAGTATTTTGGTTATTTTTCACTTTAAAAATTCGAACAGTTAAGTTCATTCTTTTATCCTTTCTTACAAATGCATAGACTACTGTGCATAGCACTGCAGTGCCATAAAAAAGAGTTGCATCATCCTAAACAATTGTTTTGTGGTCCTTTTGTAGTAAACCACTCTAACCTCTCAGGACTCCTGACAACACTGGTACATTTTTCTTTCCTGTAGTTCAGATTTTACTAAGTAGAATAACCCTTTTTTCTAGCTATTTTTCACTTAAGAGAATGCATTTAAAATTCTTGTATATGATACAACTCAGTAACACATTCTTCTGAAAAAACTGAATGATATTCTGCTCTCTATATGGCATAATTCACAGTGTGTGACAGTTACAACTTGAAAGAGATGTTGGTTGTTTTCAGTTCTGGGAAGTGGAGAAAATAGCTTTTCTATAGACATGTCAAAAGACATTTTGAATGAACATGTATTTTCAATTCACTTAGGTAAGATTGCCCAGTCATAAGGTAATGTGCATATTTAACTTTCAGAGAGTGCATTCCACTATTTTGCAGAGTGGATGTATCATTTCCCATTCCCACGGGAAAGGAGTAAGGATGTCGTGGTTGATAAATTGCCAATGGCTAAATCTGCTCGGCGCAATTCTGGGCTATGGAGGGCCTGCCCTGGGATGTGATTGGTTCCATCGTAGGGCAAGATGGGGCCTGCCCTGCCCCACTTCCTTGGAGAAGTACCAGTCTTCAGAGGAGCTTGATCTTCCCAGCTCAGCTACTTTGGAGGACCTCTGATCTTCGCAGTGGAGAGCAGGTCTTCGCGGTTGCAGTCAGCATAGAAGGAAGAGAGAGGCTTGATGGACCCCATAGACATTGCTCCTTCTCCACTCTTCATTGTTTTCTGCCATCATGAACTGCTGTCCTTTGCGTTGGAGCCAGTGGAGTATGAACTCCAAAAAAAAAACTGTAAGCTAAATAAACCTTTCCTTTCTTCATTTTGAGTGAGGGGGGTAAAAAGTAACTAAGACAAAGGATCCTGTTACTCTGCATTCTTTTAACTATTTGATATTTTCTGTTAACCGTTTTAATTACTTTTTGTTTCTCTAGTGACTATAGATGTTGAACATCTTTTAATATGCTTACTTGTAATTTACATGTCATCTGTGGTGAATTGTCTGTTCACACCTTTTGTCCATTTTTTACAAAATTTTTCTTATTTTTAAATTTTAAGTGTTTATATATACTGGATGCAAGTGCATTATTTTACATGTGATTGACTTCAAGTCTATGACTTATCTTTTCATTCTTTTTTTTGTATTTTTAGTAAGTCTAACAAGGTTTACAGGGTCTTACTACATAGATCGGACTCGTAATAATCCGCCTGTTTTCAGCTTCCCAAGAGGTAGGATTACAAGCACGCCCACCACCCCACCCAGTCTCAGAGCCCCCAGGAGGCGAGGCCAGCATGGTATGCTGGGTATATAACCCCAGCCGCGTCTACCTAACCATGAGCTATTTGGTTGTCCCTTTTATCTTTTCATTCTTTTCACAGAAAATAGTGTTTTTCTGTTTAAACTTTTTCTTTATTGAAATAATTACAAAATTACGTGCTTTTGTAAGAAATTATGTATCCAGGTTATTGAACCCCTTACCCAGTTTTCTCCAATTCTATCATCAAAGCAACATGTTGACATTAATGTAACCAGGATATACTTAGTCATCGCAAGTATTACCTTTTTGGCCCCCTTACCTCATGTTCGCTTCCTCCAGATTCCAGATTCTAGCAACCGCTGATCTGTTTCCACTTCTACAACTTTATCCTTTCAAGGATGTTATGTAAATGGAATCGTACATTACAAAGCTTTGAATATTAACTCTTCTCCCTAAACATAATTTTCTGGAGAGTCACTGAAGTTGTTATGTGTATCATTGCTCATATTTTATTGCCAAGTAATATTCTATCTTATGAGTGTGCCCATATTTTTAGAAAAAGAATTTAGCCACTGAATGATATTTCAGTTTGTGGCCATTCCAAAGAACACTGCTATAAACATTTATGTATGAGCTTATATGTGAAAATAAGTTTTTCCTCCCGTTTTGGAATAAATATCTCAGAGTAGAGTTGCCAGGTTATAAACTAGCTACAATTTTTTCAAAAAAGTACCAAACTCTTTCCCCACTGGCTGTACCATCCCAAGAAATACATGTGTGACACAGTTTTCTCACATCTTTAACAGTATTTACATATACATTTCAGTAGCCATTTGAATAATGGCATAATGATACCAGATTTGTAATTTCTTAACGTCTAATGATGTTTAGCACCATTACATATACTC
Source organism: Ctenomys sociabilis (assembly GCA_004027165.1). Classification (NCBI taxonomy): domain Eukaryota; kingdom Metazoa; phylum Chordata; class Mammalia; order Rodentia; family Ctenomyidae; genus Ctenomys; species Ctenomys sociabilis. The sequence continues at coordinate 29,800 of PVKA01018357.1, forward strand.
AGCTGACCCCTCTATCTTTCATAAAATATCTGCTGATATATTCCATTTCCTAACTGGATTTAACTCTGGGATTTGAGATTTTTTTACAATAATCTTTTGAAGAATGAGTGGTATGCACATTTTTCTGCTAATCTGTAGCTTGTCTTTTCATCTGCCTAATAAGATCTTTTACTGAGAAAAATTTTATTTTGATGAGGTCAAATTTATCAATTTTCCTTTCTACGGACTATACTGTTGGTTTCCAGGATAATAAATGTGTCCCTGGCCTCATATGCTAAAGTTTTTCTCCTGTGTCTTTTTCTAACAGCTTAACAGTTATGTTTTACATTTGAGTCCCTAGTAGAGTGTAAGTAAATTCTTTCCATAAAGTATGGGTCATAAGTCAAGATCCTTTTTATTAATGTATGGATGTCTAATTGATCCTGCTCAATTTTTCAGAAAGCCTGTCTTCCTTCCATATATTGTGGTTGCAATTTTGTCAAAACCAAGTTGAGCATATTTACTTGGGTCTTTTATATGTTTGAAGTGCTTTGCTTTTTCTGAGCACAATAGTCTTTATTTCTCTAGTTGTGTAAATCTTGACATTGGATAGATGATGTCTTCACAATTCACATTTTGTTTCTTTTTCATCACTTTATTTAGCATAACTGCTTGTCTTTTTACATAATTTTGTAATAATGTGTTGCCACAAAAATGTTGCTTAGATTTACATAGGAATTGCATTAAATATAGAGTATATAAAAATGGGCTGCTTAGGCAAACACAGGGGTTGGGATTCAATCTGTCCACCACATCCCATGCCAGTCCCACCCCAGAAGTGCTGGACCAGAGTCCAGGCATGGTGGCACGTGCTGTAATCCCAGCACTGGGGAGGCTGAAAACAAGAGGATCACTATGAATTCAAGCTGTGTAGCGAGAATCTGCACCAAAAAACATCAAAATGGGGAGAATTGACATGATATGTTATTCAGGACCCCCAGATCAAGCCCAAGTCCAGGCCCAGGAAGTGTGTGGAAGAGCTTCTGGCTCCCATGCTTCAGCCTGTGGGAATTCTCCGGACCAAAACCCAGGCACACCACATGAATGAGACCCTTTGCTGCACCATTGGGACCCTCCTCCTCTCCAGAGCTCATCTCCCAATCCCACCAAAGTGCACAACAGGTTCACTTCCAAGAGCTGCAGCAGGAAGGAGGTGAATGCTAGAGCTAGACACAAGCCAGGAATAACTGGATAAACCCAAACTTAATAGATCTATACCCAAATTTCAGGATGTGCTAAGGTTATAACTGCAACAAAGCTTTACACAAAAGGTCAGAAATCAGAGCTATACAAAAAGACAAAGAGAAGGAGGAAAATGCAATCTCAGGCCTTGAGCCCACCAAGAACAAATGCAGAGGACACTAGCTCAGCTGAAATGTATGAATTAATAGCGTCGGAAGTAAAGAAACAACATCAGTAAGGTATAGAGGAACTCAGAGAAGAATTCATTTCTGGAACAAAAAAAAAAGAAATTTCTGAATTCATAGCATCTGAAGTAAAGAATCAAATGCACAAAAATAAGGAAGAAACCTGTACCCACCCAGAACAAGTGCAGAGGACCATAGCTCAACTGAAATGTATGAATTAATAGCATCTGAAATAAAAAAACAATAGCAGAAAGGTATGGAGGAACTCAGATCAGATCTAATCTCTGAAATAAAAAAAGAAATCTCTGAATTAATAGCATCTGAATTAAAGAATCAAATGCAGAAACATATGGACGAAACCTGATCTGAAAAAGTCCCTGTAGTAAAATAATTAATAACTGCTTCTAAAGAAGATATTGATAAAAAAAATAAAGGATATTATAAAAATGACAGATTCCTTAAATGAACAATACAGGAAAGAAATAGACTGCATGAAGCAGAGTCAAAGAAATATAAAGGAACTTAAAATCTCAATCACAACCTTGCAAAACCATTTGAGTGAAAGTGAAGATAGAGTTTCAGATTTTGAAGATGCTGGTGAAGCTAGTGAAAAGGTAGGAAAGGATCTCTTAAAAACAACTAAGATGGAGGAAGAAATAATTCATCACTTGCAAAACGATGCAAAGATGAACAATGTGAGACAAATAGGCACCAATGAGAAAGAAGGAGTCAATACAAATGATATAAAAAGACATGATATGTTAAATCTTTGAATTCGAAAGCACTGTGTCTCGCCAGATATTTAAATATTCTTTGTTTTCACAAATGTTTAAGTTTTCTAGCACATTTTCTACTGTATTTACATAAGTTATTTTGATCAATTATGCATGATACTATACTTTCAATATTATTCTTTGTGTTTTCAATGCTAGTATATGGATATGTAGTTTTTTTGGGGGGGTTTGTCTTGTATCCTGCAGTGCTCTTGATATGACTCATTTGTTGAATTTGGCAGACTCGGAATTTTCTGTGGAGACATTGTGTCATCTGAAAGCAGAAATATTTTAGTTTATTTCTTTAATGTTTGTATGTGTTTTTTTTCTTTTGCTTGATTGCATTGGGTAGGAGGTTTTACACCATATTGGCTAGGAACAGTAAGAGTAAAAACCCTTGCTTTTTTATAACTTGGGGAAGGAATAGACTAAACATTAATTCTCTCATCATCAAGTTTAAAGTTAGATCTATTTTTTTCTAGATGCTCTTTCATCAACCAAGATAGTCCTTTATTTCTATTTTTCTATATTTTTTCTTGCTAAGTTGATTTTAAATTTTATCAAGAGATTTTCTAAAATGATTGATATTATGATGCAACTTTAATCTAAATGCTTGCTAGCATGATAAGATTACATCAACAGATTTTCATTGTTATACCAGATTTGTAGTCATCAAAATCATAAGATTTTACTTTTCATTTTATAATTTAATTTGCAAATTTTGAAGGTTAAAAAATTCCCATTGATTGTGCTTTTGGTGTCTTATTTGTCAAGTCATCTCCAAAGCTCAGTCTCTCGTATTTTCATTAGAATATTTATAGTTTTGTATTTTATATTGAATTTGAGAATCTATTGGAGTCTCCTTTAGTATAAAATAAAAGGTTTTATGCCTTAATTCCTTTTCTGTGCTTATGGACATCCATTTATTCATAAAATAGTCTTTTCTCCACTGAACTCGTTTTATACCTTTGGTAAACATTAAAGAAATGTACCTGTGTGTCAGCTTCTAACTGGACTCTCTATTCTCTTCCACTTATTTGTGTGTCAGTCACTTCACCAGTACCACACTATCTTGACTAAAGTAACTCCATAGGACACCTTAAAATTGGGTAATGCAATCTTTCCTTCAACTTTATTATTTCAACTTATTTTAGCACTTTTGCTTTTCAAAGGGTATTTTAGAGTCAGAGCTTTGAATGTAGCATAAATCAGTAAGAGTCCTTACTTAAAATAGCTACAATTCATTGAATGTTTACTAAATATCAGGAAAAGCAATAATTTAATTTTTACATTAAATTTGTTTGGTGGGGTCATTTTAAAATCTGAAAATTTTGTAAATGACTGCACAGTTGTTAAAGTATTTAATTTTCTTATGTAAGTTTACTTCAACCACTGACAATTAGCAAGGTATGTAAGCATTCTATGAGTCAGTGTTCATACATGTGTAATGAACATTTTTAAAATGCCCTGACCTGTTGCTTATTCTATATATTAAAATTTGCATGTTCAAATTACTGATGTGAATTCTCTATCCTGAGTATAATTTTAGGCATTTTTGGCTATTTTCCTGCATAATATGCTTTTCACAATGTCAGCACAATTGCATTCCCATGAAAGGAATACTCAGCTTCAAATCAGATCATGCATCAGAGTCCCCCTTGTAGTAAGACTTTGAACTATCTGGGGTTCACCCCAAACTTAGCATGGTACTTTTAGTATATTATTAGAGCTTTTTGTGCATTTAAGGAAGAATACATTTATTCCACGTTTCTATTTGATCACATATTTTGTTATGTACTTAGTACATGGTCTACAGGGTCTCACTGCACAGATAGGACTCATAGTGATCCTCCTGTTTTCAGCCTTCTAGACGTTGGAATTACAGGCTGATAATATATTTTTAAAAGTTATTATTTATCCATGATGTTTTTCTAATATCTTTTCTGCCAATTAATAGTCTCAAATATACATTAAGATGACATAATTCGCATTTATTTACATTAAATATTGCAACAAATGATTTACATTTATTTGACATATTTACACTATGTCACTTGAGGGGAATATAAGTTTAAGATTAGGTAGGATCCTTCAAATAGTGAAAACTCACTTAGAAGCTGTAAAGTATGGGCTCCTAATCAAATTGCTATGTATAGTACCTGCTTCTCTGTTTAGAATTCCTGCTACTATATATATATATACACACACACATATATGTGTGTGTATTTATATGTATCTATATTCCTACATATATCTACATTCATATATATGTATCTGCATTTGTATATATTTATCCACATTCATATATCTATATATTTATGTTCATTCATGTATTTATGTACCTACATTCTTAGGTATATCTGCATTCATATATACATATCTGCATTCTTATATACATGCATTCATGTATATCTTCATTCATATATATATCTATATTCTTATATATGTATATGCATTCATATATATGTATTTGTATTCATGTGTATGTATCTACATTTGTATACGGTATCTACAATCAGATTTATGTATCTATATTTGTATACATATATCTATATTTGTACTAACATTTTAAAATATATTACAAATTTAACGTTTAGCACAATGTCTCACAGCATATAGGATATCACAATGGTTTTTATATAAGCTGGATGAAACATGGCTCAATTCAGCATAATTCATTTATAGCAGAGGTCCACAACTTATAACATTCTGACTATATCCATATAAATATATGTTTTCCAAAAATTTTGCTGGATCACAATTATGCCATATAATATATGAGTGTTTTCTGCTTTATGGACAGTTAAGCTGAATTATGTTAAAGTCATGAAGTCAAAAATATTTACTATCTGTCTCATTATGGCAAAAATTCACTGATTCTTGGACTAGTCATAATAGAGAAAAGATCTTTATTATTTTATTTTATTATTTTTTTCCATTTATTTTTATTTTATTAAAATACAAATGTCACTCAGACAGTTTCAAGACACCTTAACCATACAGAGTCGATGAATTAATACATTGCAAACTGTTTTCATAACGTTTTGGTATTGTACAAGGTGCATACATGAAATTATATTTACAGGTTTTTTTATAGCTGAATTATATCAAAGATTCAATAATTATTTACCTAGTGGATGACCATAGCACTAGTTAATTAACTAATTAATTAATTTGGTACAGGGTCTCACTATGCAGCTCGGACTCATAATGATCCACCTATCTCAGCCTCCCCAACTCCGGGATTACAGGCTTTCACCACCACACTTGGTTTTGGTGGCTAGCACAGCATATGTAGGGTTATGGTCAGCATGGCATGTCTTACTAGGGATTGAACCCAGATCCTTGCATTTGTCAGGCAAGCTACCAATTTTCTTCATTGAAAATTAAAAACAATAATGATGAGAGCACATACTTTACATTATCAAATATGTCTTTTTCCTTTTAAAGACTATTTAAAAAATAATAAATAAGACATTAGAAACAACATACAATTTCAAAAATAAAAGAAAGATGATTGGTATTCTATAGTGCTTGTTATATTGCACATTGTTTTCTTCAATGTAGTTGCACAAAACACCAGATATAACCATGTAAAATTAGTCAAATAAAAGTTTTAAACATTAACTGCTCCTTTCAAAAAACTGATCAAAATTAATAGCATAATCATCTTCGCTGTCCTGTGTATGTACAAACGTGATTTCTTCACTTCCTTTTTTTTCTCCTTTCCCTCATCCCAATTATTCATTCATTTTGAGCAGTTTCTTTCCTTCTCACTCTATCTACTGTACCTTTCAGAATTTATTCACCCTTTCAGGTTCTTACACTAGTGAGACCATATCATGTTTCCACATGTGTATCTAATTTATATCAAATAGCCTCTAGTTACACCCATTGACCTATAAAAGCCTCGATTTTATCTTTCTTCAGAGAGAAATAATGTTCCATTGCATTCCAATACCAGATCTTATTTATGCATTCCTTAGTTGATGGGTGTTTTGGCTGTTTCCAAGTTTTAGCTATTACAAATTATGCTGCTGTGAACATGTGTGCACATATCTCTGTAATATGATGTTTTCAGTTCTGCAAAAATACCCAGAAGAGAAATATTGGGGTCGAATGGGACTTGGAATTCCACATTTTGAAAGAATCTCCACAGTAATTTTCACAGAGGATATACCAGTCTACATTCCTACCAACAGTGCAGAAGGTTTCCTTTTCCTTTGTCACAGCCTCTATGACATTTGCTACCAGTTGATTCCTTTGTGATATGCATTATTTCTGGCGTGAGAGGAAATCTCAGTGCTGTTTTAATTTGCATTTCTCAAATGACCAGGAGTATTGAATTTCTTTTTCATATATTTATTCTCCATTTGCATTTCTTCATCTGAGAAATGTGTATTCATCTCAGTTGTTCATTTTTGGATTGAGTCCTAACATTTTATAACTCTTTATCTGTTCTAGATAGAAATCCTTGTCATGAGGGCAGTAGACTAAAATTTTGTCCCAACTCATGGGTTTTCTTTTCACTCTTTGCTGATTTCTTTTGAGATGAAGAAACTTTTCAAAAAGTTGAGATCCAAGTTTTTGATTGTTTGAAATACTTCCTGTACAGTTTTTTTTTTGTTCATGAAGTCTCTTCCTATCCCTATATCTTCTAGATTTGTTTCAACTCTTGTCTCCAGTAGATTTAGTGTTTCTATTTTAATGTTTAGATATTTAGTCCATTGTGATTTTACTTTATGCATGGTGAGAGAACTGGGTCTAGTCTTAGTTTTCAGCATGTGGAGAGCCAGCTTTTCCAGCACCATTTGTTAAAGAGGCTGCCTTTCTTCTATTTAGCATGTTTGCCACCTTTGTTAAAGATAAGATGGCTGAGTGCATTTGTAGTTGTGTCTGCATCTTTTAATCTACCCCATTGGCTCTCAGTTCTGTCTTTGTGCCCGTATTATGCTAATTTTTATCACTTTAACTTTGTAGTATAATTTTAAGTAAGGGATTGTCATACTTCCTGTCTTTCCTTTGCTGGTCAGGATTGTCTGTTCTATTCTAGATCTTTTGTAATTTCAAATGAATTTTAGAAATATTTTCTCTAGATCTGGGAGATATGCTAGTGGTATTTTGATTGGGATTGCATTCAATCTGTATAAAAGTTTTTGGAGTTATGGCCATTTCACAATGTTACTTCTTCCTATAGAGGAGCAAGGGTAGTCTTTCCATTTATGGAATTCCTCTTTGATCTCTTTTTTCAGAGTTAAGTAAATATTTTCAAATCTCTGAAATGACAGAATACTTCTAGAAAAACCTTCAAGATAATAATTTTAATCTATTCATTATTAGAAGTAGAAATTAATGCTTAGATGAGACTCATGGAACAGTCTTACAGAAGGATGATAGTAGTGCTATTCAGGTTACTGGCTTTCACTGAGCACATTTCACCTCAAACTGGAGTACTTATCCAGGAGATATATGAAACTACAAAATAAATAAAATGCATTTGCCCAGTGTCGCAATATCCTAGCTTCACCTCTGTGTCTTTGTTTATCACCTTACAAGAAGTTTGTGTAAGTATGAGTTAGTCCAGCAGAACACTTAAGACAGTACCTGGAACATAATGAACCCTTTTATCACTAATAGTTCCACGGTATGATGTCATCATAATATTCCTAATTTTAACTAAAGATTTCAAAGAAAAAATTTAGGACTTTAGAACAAAGAGTATATTATTGACTAGAGTGTAAGATGTGCATGAATTTATAAGATAAGACATGGGATCCCAAAGTGATATATGAAAGTCTGTCCAACTGGGGGGGGCTGATGGGGAAAGGTGAAGTTCTGTGTTCTTCCCCACTTTCTGCACTCTGCATTAATTTACTGTCGGTTATTCTCCTCGAGCTGTAAGTCTTCTAACTCCAGTGTCTGTGTGATGGTGGAGTCACCTCTGTTTTCCCAGAGGGAACTTGTGGCTCTAATACCTCTCTATTTCCTTTTGAAGCTGCTTGAAGAAATACTCTCTGTGTTTGTTGATGGGAGCTGACTGAAAAATGGTGACCGCTTTTTCCCAAGAGAAAATACTTGCCTAATATATAGACTTAAGGATAATTTTAAATTTCCACTTAAAAACAATGCAGAACCATCACATTCTTCTGATGTTTCTAGGGGAATATATGATAAATAGGCAAGGCTCTCTTGGGCCTATTATACCAATGCAATGTAGGATATTTGTTTCTTTGTTACTGCTTCTTCCAAAATTTCTCATTAATGTGATTAATACATAGAAAGCTGACGATCTTAACTTTCACTAATTAAAAAGACAAGCCTAATCATCTACCTACCAGGCTAACACCTTGAGAGGCAGATAAGATGAAGTTTATATACTGTATTAGCATGACTATGCTTGCCATTTGACTAGGTTAAGAGCTTATCCATTTTTAGAAATGTCTAGACAGCCTTTAAAGATTAGGATGAACTGTCTTCAAAATATTTCTTGATGTTCTGGAATCATATTAGGGCAGGGAAGATACTGCTATTGCAGAAATCTCTTAAAGAGAATAACTCCAGGAAACATATGTATAAAGAATCATATAATTCACTGAGAACAGGTGAGCACAAAAGCAAATCCAGGGGCCAGCCAGATAGCTCAGCAGATTAAAGAGCATACTTAGGTGGATGCAGCAACTGGGGTTCAACTACCAGTGTGCCTTGCCAGCCCCACCCCCAGGGCATGTTGAGATGGCAATTGAGACTGTGTGTTGTGGTGTGTGCCTGTAATCTCAGTGCTTGGGAGGATGAAAATGGTAAGATCATTATGAGTCTGATCTGTGTAGTCAGGCCCTATAGACTCTGTACAAAAAAAGCAAATCCAATGAATATTTAAATTTGTAGAAAATAACCTATCATTTTCAAAAGATCCTTTAGGTTCTGGTAGGCTGGAAACTGACAATGCATAGCTAAGTAGGCAAAATCTTTGTCTGGACAGGACAGAAAACCATGTCCAGTTTATCCCATAGTTGAAAGGAAATGACAGCCAAAGAAGTAATTATGCAGCTCAAACTGGTGAGTAACATAGTGGAGACTGCCCACAGTTGTAGATGACAACACAAAGGAGCTATGGAGTCTAATGACAAAGGAAAGCAAAAGTAGACGCAAACATCCACAGATGGATGAAAGGACAAATAATATGTATCATGGGGGCTGGGGAGATGGCTCAGTGGAATAAGTGCTTCCCTGGCAAGCACAAGGGCCTGAGTTCAATCCCCAGTTCTGCCAAAAATAAATAAATAAATAAATAAATAAATAAATAAGTATCATATACACACAATGAAATATTATTCAGGATTGAAGATGAAGAAAATTCTAAATAATACTGTAATATGAACCAACTTTAAGGACACAAACTCAAGTTAAAGAACTGAGGCATAAAGAGCATATCTACAGTATCACTCATAGGAAGCATTCAGAGCAGTAAAATTCATACAAGCAGGAAAAGAAATAGTGGTTACCAGGATCTTGTAGGAGAAAAATAGAGTATTGTTCTTTATTGGGCATAGAGTAACTGCTTTAGAAGATGAAAAAGTTCTGGGGATATATAATGGTAAGGACAGTACAATGATGTTAGTATACATAAAGAAACTGGACTGCTAAATCATGTATGATGGTAAAGATTGTATTATGTATATTTCACTACAATAAAAGAAAAACAGATGGAGAACATAATGTCCATCTTCTCAAAGATTCAATATTACTGTGACATCTCAGATATTATGGATAAGATGGTCTCAGTGGAGCACAGCAGGATAGAATGAAACCAAAGGCCTCTTAAGTGAATGCTCACTGTAGAAGAGATGGAAGGTGGACCAGGAATTGAGGATTAAACTGTGGAGCCACATTTCCACTTGAGAACAGTGGCTGCTTACTGCACAGTATGCTGGGAAGCTGAAAACTTCCCTTTACCTTGCTTTTTGTGCATTGCAATTATGTTTTTTAGAATAATGGCCATTTGATATTGTATGAATTTACAAGAAAAAAATTCAAGTTGTGGATGCAAATGATGGAAATCATCTGATCATAACTCAGTGGGAGGTTATATTTCTACTTTCCCTTCCTCAGAGAACATTACAGAAAGGGTAGAAGTAAAATCCATTTCAGGGATAAATAGGACAAAATTAATACATAACATGGTTTGCTTTCAACTATGGATCTGTGACAGCACATTCACTTGTTCTATAAGTGCCTGGAAGGACTGAATTTGGTCTGGACTAAGGTACCTCATAGGTAGCAACATTGTTTGGTTGCCATGATGGTAATAAGACTCCTCAGAAGTCATGATTCTTGCATTTTATGGCATCCTAATTCAGAAACTCTTTTTTTCCCATAATTTTATTGAAAAGCAAATAGCAATGAGAGTATTTCAAATCAAATTAGTAGGAGATTTAATAATTAATACATTGCATATTTTTTCTTAGTGGTTAATTATTGTACAAGATGCAGACATGATACTCTATTTGCAAACACTATTAGAGTAGATCCTTCTATTCACTGAATAAAGAGAATGTAGCTGTATATCTATCTTAACTAATTTGAATATGCAGATACGAAATGGCCATTTAATTGTATCCCTTTTTTTGTTTAGTTTTGTCATCTAAATATTATAGGTATGTGTATTCAGCAAAATATTCCAAAATAGTCCAGTAGTCCATATAGTATTGGGTTTTCTGTATGTCTGGCCATGTCAGAACTTGTTGACTTGAGTCTTTTACAGCTCAGCATAATAATATGGCTTTACTTCTTTTACTTAGTTAGCTTCTCTCAACAATTCATGATCACTGCTAGTGGGATAATCCCACTTACGTTTTCAGTAACTCCCACTTGTCCTCTGCATCTGAAAATCTAGTATGTACACTTCTGAATTCAGAAACTTTTGGTGGGAGAATTCCTCCATTATCAAAAATACAGGGAGATGGCTCAGTGGAATAAAAGTTTACGTGGCAAGCACAAGGTCCTGAGTTTGAACCCTGGTACAACTAAAAAACAAACAAAAAGAACTCAGTGTCTGACATGTAGGTGTTTCTCATTAAATGTACAATTTTAGTTCAATTAAAAAATTCCCTGCCTAATTAGCACTATGTCTTTAGTATGGAAGTACTTTGAATACATTTCCCGGTTTACAAAATTCTTTATTTAATTTCCCCCGAAATCTGCTTCATTGGAGTTTGATTTGATGGCTTTTTCTCTTATGGCTGATGCTTTCTCTTCTGTGCCGCCTACCAAATCTGAATGAGGAGTGATGATGGCTAAACAAATAGTGAAATGCAGACTGCAAAAAATCACGTTTGGCTCTGCAGCTGAAAGATGTTTTTGTGTGTAGCTCATGTAAGATTTCTAGGTACAGGATTTGGATTTTCCCCTGGGTATTCATGATGGAGAGAATATTTTTCTTTCTAAAAATAGAAAACTAAAGTGACACAGTTTAATTTCAGATTCTAGTCCACTGGTACTTTGGATGAGAAACTTTTCCTACATAGCACTCCACAGACCCTTGAGGAGAAATGCAGTGCTATCCATTGGTGTGGGTACTAATGGTTTCTACCCTTTTATAAAGCATTTCATCCAAATCTAGCTTTCTATATGTGAGCACTAAGACTGTCAGGTTTTGTTTATGCACAGGTTTCACTGGATACTGCAAAGCCTGTTGGAAGAGTCATATGTCAGATAAATTTTAGTCTTCTTCAACTGATATTATGGTTTAGGTCTAGATGGCCCCCAAAGTCTCAGTGGTCACAGGTATGGAATTTTCAGAGTTGACTCAATGAGGTGTATAATACTACGATTAAGGGTAGCTGATTACTACATCAATACCCCAGCTGGTTTGGCACCGGCCTAATCCAGGCATCCCAGATACAATATAAAAAGAATAGAAAGATTATGTTCACAGTTCCTTGTTGCTTTTGCTACACTGTGGGCACCATGAACTGTTTTTCTCTTCAGCTCCCCTCTGCCAAACTACCTTACCCTGAAGCCAGCTAATTTTTTTTTTCACTTTTCAAAAATTTTATTTTAAAAAAAGAAAAATTTAAAACAATGCAGAATTTTAAACCAAGTTGATAGGAAATCAACAATGGTTGTTATCTCGCATATTGTTGACTTCAAAGTAGTTGTTCAGATTATCAGATATAAGCATGAAAATTTGGTAAAAATTTTTTTTTTCAATAAATCAACATAATTTAGCACAATTATCTTAGCTATCATATATATGATATATATACATATCATATATATATATATATATATATATATATATATGATATTCTTTCTTTCTTTTCTCCTTTCTCTTATGCTAGTTGTTCTTTCCTCTTGAGCAGTTTCTTTCCCTTTCACAGTCTACTGTACTTTGCAGATTTTGTAAATTTGGTGTCAATGTGCAGGAGTTGCACCGCTTTGCCAGGTGTCCTCATATTCTGTCCTCCTTGGACTTGCTTTCTGGCTGACTTCTTCTAGTCTGGGCAAGGTAGCTATGAGCACCTATAGATGAACATTTTCTTCAGAGATCTGAATCAAAAAGACCATAGCTGTCTCACTTGGCAACCTCAGTAACACTCAGGTGCCTTTCAGTAGGAATCTTTTTCTTTATAAATTTAGAAACACTTAATTTTTTTTGATGGTACCAGAGATTGAACTCAGGCCCTTGCACTGCCAGGCAAGCACTTATTCCACTGACCTATCTCCCCAGCCCCCTTGAAACACTTCAGATTTTATACATTTATATTATGTTTACTTGCCTATTTTTATATGGGTACATTTTAGCTTCATCTAGATACACATGCATATGCATGTGCTTTTCAAGTGAAGTGTTAATCTCTAAATGCTGGTACACCCGTGAAGGTGAAGCAGAACTTACTTTAGCATGGCACATAAAGAGATGTTCACTTCATCTGTACGGCATAAATGAAAGCAAAAACATGTACTTATAGGTAGCGACAACTATGCCAAAATGTAAACAGTAGCTAACTTTGGATGCAGACAGCAGCATTATTATTTTCTCATTTTTACTTTTCTAGATTTTTCTTTTTTTATTCTTTTTTTAACTTTTTATTATTACTTTTTTTTCCTTCATTTATTTTTATTTTATTGAAATACAAATGTCAATCAGACAGTTTCAAAACACCTTAACCATACAGAGTCGATGAATAAATACATTGCAAACTGTTTTCATAAAGTTTTGGTATTGTACAAGGTGCATACATGAAATTATATTTACAGGTTTTTTTTATACTTGAATTATATCAAAGATTCAATAATTATTTACCTAGTGGATGACCATAGCACTAAAAGCTGACATAATATCCTGTCCAACCACCATTAGTGCAGATCTTGCCTCTCATAGAATTATGTAGAAGCACAGCGTTATCTGTCTCAACTGTACTGTCTATACACACACATCCTGATTTTTTCTTTCTACGACCCTTCCTTTGTCTACACCTGTCAAAAGTGGGCACTCCATTGACATTCAACTACCTTAGGTGCTTGAACTCGACACCACAATCCAACACAGTCCAGCATTCTGCAACCATAGGAAGTTATTCAAAGAAATTGTCGACCATATCCATTTACAGCTCAGCTTAATATTATGGGCTCACGATGTATACTTCATTTTTATACCTTTATACTTTTCTGCTGGATGGTTAAGACCTAGGTAGATCAAAACTTATATACCAACACATGAACTTTATATTTCCTATGTGGTCATTGAAGTCTTCTCAGGGTTCATCTTATAGACCTCTACATTGTTCTGTAGTTCCTTTGTCAGTGTCATCCATGTGGATGAGTCACGGCCAATGCTTGACCACATCGCTCTCTGTGAGAACCTGAGAGAAAGTTTTCTCTTCATGTGACTCTCCCCAGGCACACTATAGAACTTCAATCTCTTTCCTCTGTGGCTCCACAATCTCCTTGCTCAGAAAATTTGGAGCTCACCTGAGTCTCATAATATTGCAGTACAGGTTCTCCTATGTCCTGAGTCTTCGCTGACCTTGAAAGGCTAGGTCCAAA
>PVKA01018358.1:0-33412 GCA_004027165.1 Ctenomys sociabilis
CCTCTTCTTTTTTTTTTTTTTTTTTTTTTTTTTTTTTTTTTTTTTTTTTTTTTTTTTTTTTTTTGTCTTTTTTGAGACAGGGTCTCACTATGCAGTTCAAGCTGGCCTTAAGCTCATTTTGTAGCTCAAGCTGGTCTCAAACTCACAATCCTCCTGCCTCAGCCTCCCGAGTGCTGTGTTTTTCTTTTTTTATGAGAAAAATATATTTATTGAGGGAAAGAAAGCTCCTGTCCAAAAAAGAGACAGGAGGGAGGCCCAAGTAGGTTGTCCCTGTTTTTCTTTTTATTTTGAGAAAAAGGCTCGCTAAATTGCCCAGGCAGGGCTTAAATTTGTGATCTTCCCAGAGTGCTAGCATTACTAGCATGAGCCACCATTCCCAGATTGAAATCTTTATTTCTTCAATTTACTGTCTAATATCCTTTAATTTGAAACCACCAGACCCATCTTACTATTTCTTATAGGTCAGGTCCAGTAATAACAAGTCTTTGTCTATTTTGGAGTTCTTAGTTCTCCTAAACTTTTGAAGGATAATTCTACCACATATAGAAATCTTGACTAGGACCAGGGAGATAGTGCAGGGGTATAAGCACCAGTCTGGCAAGCTCTGATTATAACCTTATTTAGAGGGCTGGCCTGATAGCTCAACAGACTAACATGCCTGCTTAGGCAGAGTGCAGGAGCTGGGGTTCAATCCCCAGCATCCCATGCCGGCCCTGCCCCCAGGGTGTGCTGAAACTGCAATTGAGACTAGGCGTGGTAGAGCATGCCTGTAATCCCAGCTCTTGGGAGGCTATAAACAAGAAGATCACTATGAGTCTGATCTAGTAGTGAGACCCTGAATACTCTGTAGACCCTTCCCTAAAAATACAAAATAATAATAATAATAACCTTATTTAAAGTTGCCACTAGAGGTAGAGTGGTGGCTGGCATTGTCTTTGTCAGATCAGGGCCAGAGAGTGCAGAAGGTGATGGTGCAGCCCATCAAACTCATCTTCAGATACTTGCAGAATAGATCCCGGCTCCAGGTGTGGCTGTATGAGCAAGTGAATATGCGGATAGAGGGCTATGCTATTGGTTTTGATGAGTACATGAACCTTGTATTAAGATGATGCGGAAGAAATTCATTCTAAAACAAAGTCAAGAAAACAACTGGGTTGGATCATGCTGAAAGGAGGTAACATTACTCTGCTACAAAGTGTCTCCAACTAGAAATGATCAATGAATTCAAACAGGAGGGAAGTGAGGCAATGGCAATTATGATGATACATAAAAAAGACAGTTGTTTAAGTGGTCTGCCCTGGGAGTGTTTGTAAAACATTTGTTCATATTGTTTTGACCACCTTTATGTTTTTACTAAAGGCCAATAAGTATAGTTTCTATTTAAAAATAATAATAACCTTATGTAGAACCCCTTACATATGATGAGTCACTTCTGCTTTCAAAATTATGTCTTTAGACCGTTTGATCTTGGTGGAGCTGCACTCCATTTTTGTTTTCATTTTTTTGCACACAGTACTGGTGATTGAACTAGAGACCTTGTGCTTGTTGGGCAGGTACTTATGCTTCTGAGCTATCTCCCCAGCCCCTAAATAGTTTGATTATACTGTCTTAACATCTCTGAGGTTCATCCTACATGGAGTTCACAAAGCTTGTTAAATGTTTTTTTGTGGGGTTTTTTTGTTTGGTTGGTTGGTTTTTTTTTTTTTTTTTTTGTCTTTTAGAGACAGGGTCTCACTATGCAGTTCAGGCTGGCCTTAAGCTCACTTTGTAGCTCAGGCTGGTCTCGAACTCAACAATCCTCCTGCCTCAGCCTCCAGAGTGCTGGGATTACAGGCCTGTGCCACCACGCCCGGCTAAGCTTGTTAAATGTTAATGATGGTGTTTTTCACTCAATTGTCAGCCATTTTTTCTTTAAATATTCTCCAGAACCCCAGAAATATATATGCTGGTCCCTTTGACAGTGTTCCACGGGGCTGTTAGGTTCTATCCACTTTTCTTTAAGCTTTCCTTTCTGTTCCTCAGACTCGTTCTTTTCCATGGCCCTATCTTCATATTCACTGATTCTCTTTCATGCCTTCTCAAATCTGCCTTGAATCCCTGTAGTGAATTTAATATTTCAGTTACTAACTTTTCAGGTTTAGATGTTCATTTTTTTTCCCCAATACTGAGGATTAAATCTGGGTCCTGCACCCTGATCTACACTCTCAGCTCTTTCAAATTTTGAGACAGTGTCTCAGTAAATCCCTAAATGCCCAAGACGGGCTCAAATTTGCACCAGAGTGCTAGTTTTACAGATTCCACTACCACATCAAGCTATTTTTTTTTAAGATCTTCTATCTATAATAACACTCAGTTTTATTGATTTTCTCCAGGCTTTGCTTCATGCTGTGACCATCTTTAAGACCATGATTTAAAATTTCTGTTGTAAGCCGGGCGTGGTGGCGCATGCCTGTAATCCCAGCACTCGGGAGGCTGAGGCAGGAGGATTGGTGTGAGTTCGAGACCAGCCTGAGCTACAAAGTGAGCTTAAAGCCAGCCTGAACTGCATAGCGAGACCCTGTCTCAAAAAGACAAAAAAAAAAAATAAATAAATAAAATAAAATAAAATAAAATTTCTGTTGTAAACCAAGTGAGCAGTAAGCACCTATTAAGTTCCACTACTCAGGAGGCTCAGGCAGAAACATCACTTAGTACAAGTGTGAAGCCAGTCTGGGAACCATACTGACATTCTGGTCTTTTTTTACCAGACATCTCCTAGGAAATACATAATCAAGTCTTTTTCAGGTACAGTTTCTCTTTATTTTTATTGTATTTCCTTGAATAAGACACCTTTCCTGTTTCTCTGTATCTCATGACTTTTGTTGAAAACAGGACATCTGAAGTCCGTAATGTGGAAACCAGATGGTCATTTTCTTTGGGATTTGCTGGTTTCTTTTCTCGGGTGTAAGCATTCCGTGTACTGACTAACCTGAATACAAGCTTCAGCTCTTCCTGAAACTGTGCATTCCTTTGGGCATATTCGGTGGCTTTATTTCCCTACTGCATGACATTGTTTTTTAATTTCTAGTCTTCAGTCTCTGAGTCCCAAAAAGGGAGCAAGTGAAAAATAAAATGGGGAAGACAGACTCAAGCCTGTTAAACCTCCAGTCCTTTCAGCAGGGTGGGTGGGAGGCTGCAGCAATACAGGAGGTACAGCAATGTGTGTCCATGATGGGAAGTAGTGAGCACTCAGAGCCCAAATCCCTGAAAGCTGGAGAACGAGGCCCCTTTTTGTTTCTTCTGGCCTCTTGAAGCTCTGTGCCAGCACCTCCAGAATGCATGAGTAGCCACCTGCTTGGGACCAGAGAGTGGCAATCAGTAGGTGCTGCGGGGCTAAGGCCTGACATTGACTGAAATGATCCATAACTCACTATCCAAGCTTTTCCCTGAAGTCGCAAGCCTTTAGTGAATTCAAGTTCCGAAACAGTTACCTCTTGACGGAGTCTATTATGTGCATGTGCTGTCTCAGTGGGAGACAGATTTGATGTTTCCTACGCCATCCCCCCTGGAACCTTCAAACCTTGCTCTGTCTGATAAGTTACTGGCCTTAAGGCCACACTTCATAATTTGTATTTAATCAAATTTTTAAATACAGGGCTGGGGAGATGGCTCAGTAGAATAAGCGCTTCCCTGACAAGCACAAGGGCCTGAGTTCAAACCCTGGTTCTGCCAAATTCTTAAATTCTTCAAAAGAAAACATCTAGCAAACTGCTTTTTCTTCAAAATGCTAGCATCAACATGCTAGTATCATCCACTTTAAGTGTAGACACAATCCAAGTGACGTGTTTCCAGGAGCAGGTGGAAAATGCAGGTGCTTCCTCTGTTACCAGGTACAGGAAAGACGTCACTATTTGCTGAATCCAAAAGTCTGACACAGGGACCAGGGAGATGGCTCAGTAGAATAAGCACTTGCCTGGCAAGTGCAAGGGACTAAGTTCAATCCCCAGTTCCATCAAAAAAAAAAAAAGTTGGACACAGAATCTGACAAAAGATTTAAAGCAACTATGTGGAAAATCTTATACAAAATTTAAGCTAAATTGTGTTATAATGTAACTTTTATGAAATAGGAATAAAATGTTCAAATGGGGAGGGGAACAAGGGAGAAATGAGGGCAAAGGAAAGAAAGGAATTTCTTTTTAAGTGAGAAAAAAGCTTCTGAAAATGCAGGAGGGGAGGAGGGGTTAAAGGGAGGGCAGAAGAATGGGGAAGAAAAGATATGTCGTGTACAGATACAAATTCTCTATGATGAATGTGATCATTACATATGTCTAAAATGTACCAATAAAATCTGATTGAAAAAGCAAATTTAATGTATCTTTATTAGGAAAAGAAATCAGGATTATGGAGCCACAGTGGAATGTGATCGATGATCTACAGTGTGCCTAAGGAGAGTCACATGGAGAAAACTTTCTCTCAAGCTTTCACAGAAAGCAAACTGGTCAAGCAATGGCCATGACTCAGCCACATGGCTGACACTGACAAAGGATCTACAAAGTGCAGGATTACAGGATAAACCCTGAGGGGACTTGACTGACCTCATCAGATACAAAAGTTACATTTTTTGTTATGTAGGTCTTGCTTTATCTAGGTCTTAACCATCCAGCAGAAAAGTATAAAAACAAGGTATATAAAATAAAGCTATAATAATATGCTGAGCTGTAAAAGGCTCTACTGTACAACTTCTCTGGATAACCCAGAGACTATTACAGACTGTTGGACTGTACTGGAGTGTTTTACTGAATTCAAGCACCTATAGTATTTAGTCCTATCTCTGACAGGACTAAACAAAAAAAAAGCCGATACAAAGGAAGGTCCATTCTGTGTTTGTATAAACAATACAGTTAGGATAAATATGCAATATTTTCACATAATTCTATGAGAAGAAAGATTTGCACTAATAGTGTTTGGACAGGGATATCCTGTCTGCTTCTTAAACTATGGATAAACACTAGGAAGATAACAATGTAAAAAGTATTAATTATTGAAACTGTACTATAATTCAGCTTTAAAAGAAAAAGATAGGAGCTGGATGTGGTGGCGCATGCCTGTAATCCCAGCACTCGGGAGGCTGAGGCAGGAGGATTGTTGTGAGTTCGAGACCAGCCTGAGCTACAAAGTGAGCTTAAGGCCAGCCTGAGCTGCCTAGTGAGACCCTGTCTCAAAAAGACCAAAAAAAAAAGAAAAAGATAGGTATACAGCTAGACTGTCTTAATTCATTGACTAGAGGTATCTGCTCTAATAGTGTTTGTAAATGGAATATCATGTATGCACCTTGTACAACAAAAAACCACTACAAAAACAATATGCAATATATTGATTATTGAATCTGTTCTACTAATTTGATTTGAAACTGTCTCATTGCTATTTGTTCTTCAATAAAATTATGGAAATTAAAAAAGAAATCAGGATGGTCATTAATTCAATATCCTAATTCTTATTCTTTCCATGTGCTGCTCAAGATATGCCAATGAATATCTTACAGTAAGATCAGTTCATGTCTCTTTTTATTTAATGTAAATAAATCAACCCCTATTACGAACCAACATTTAAGAGATTTCATAGTTGTCACAACCAAATTTTGAATGATCACAAGTAAAAAAAACAATAATATAAATATTAAAAACAAAAATATACTGTAGAAAATATAAAATGTAATTTATATATCCTATTTTTCAAGTAAAGTACCTATAGATATACTATAAAGTTATCATTTTCACCTTGCAGTTTAAGATTGTTTCGTCTTTTGCCCAAGCTACTTTTTCTGAGCATATGCTAAGGTCAGCATACTCTGGATTTTGTATTTAATCAATCATTAACGCTTTACACATCTGTCACTTGAGAACTGTATTTGCTTCTTCACAATCGCTGAGGTTCTATGATATAAGATTCACTGCCTTCATATATTTGAGTAGTACCGATCGCGGTTTTGGAAGTCTCTGTGAGCATATCTCGCGTAAGTGTGGTTATGTGGGATCCTGCCAAAAGGCTCGTGGTCATTGAAGCAAGATTCAAAAACTTCCTCGACGGCCTTCTCAGCTATTTCTCTGCTGATATTCCTAACAGCCAGAATAGAAAGAATGGCTCTGTCTCGCACACAAGTCTAAGGAAAAAGAAAAATATGTAGCTTTAATTTTATGTGAAAATTTAACCACAAAATATTTATATGTCTGAATCACAGTTAAAATTAATTGCCTCTCTAGGACCTGGGAAGGTAGCTCAGTATCCTAAGAGCCTGCCTGGCAAGTGCAAGGACCTAGGTTTGATCCCCTGTACCACATGCCATGCTGGCCCCAGCACCCCATGCACACTGTGCTGGCCCTGAAACTGGGTGTGGCGGCGCACACCTGAAATCCTGCGCTGAGGAGGCTGACACAGGAGGATTACTGAAAAAGGGCAGGGGGCAGCATTCTGTTGCCTGGATGCAAGAAAAAACTATACACATATAGACCTAAACTTGAAAAGTATATTCATTTTTAGACAGGAAAAATTAAGACAGGCGTAGAGGCACACGCCTATAATCCCAGAATCCTGGGAAGCTGAGCCAGGAGGACCACAAATTGAAGCCCAGCCTGGGTTGAAGTCCTTTGTGAGAACAATTCAGAAATAAAAAATAAAAAAGGGCTGGGGACATAGTTCAGTGCAAAGGTCCTGGCTTTAATCCCTAGTACCACAAAAAGATAAACAACTCTTGTCCTGAATGTTTCCTGCATAGCTATTAAAGTTCTAATCCTAAGAAAACAGTGTTACATAATCATAGGCTAGAATTTCTCAACAGTTCAACTTAAATATTTTAAGAAGTATAAGGCTCTGTCATTCCAAATCATGAAGAGTTTTTAATCCACTTATTTCTCCCTAAATCTAAACTAAAATTTAAAAGCAAACAATTTGATCTTTTCCAAGAAAATCCAACACCGGTTTTGAGGACCGTACATCCTGACAGTCACCAATATGTTCTGAGTTTTTGCAGATTTGGTTCAGTCTGCTCAGGGCACTCAAGCTGCAGCCTCACAAGCACTAGAATATAAGCCTGTTACATCCAATATTAACTTTAAAAATCAATCCCAGGAATAAGGGAACAAGGAAAGGAAGAACCATATGGAGCCAGAACAGCAAGTGCCAAAATAAAAAGAAATGGCTTCCTCCCAGGGAATAGGAAACGGAGCCAAAAATCTGTCTCCTGGAGCCAAACGGCCGGGAGACCAAAGTGCAGGCCACAATTCAATTCTACTTTTGTCCAGATGTAAAACATTTTTGTAAAAACAAAAATAAAACTGTGCAGTCTTGCAGCTGTCACCGCACCTGCTGTTTGCGTCTCTTGGGCTCAGAAGCAAGGACCCCATGTTCCAAGACTCTTCCCTCAAGCTTGAGTCTCCTACCTCCACATATTTTCAATCACATTCTAGTTCTACTTATTTCCACCTGCTGCTACTCAACAGCAAAAAGAGTAGAGACTTCTTTTATCACTGGGAGCCCCAGACCCCGAGCTTTAATCATGTTATCGTACTATGAATTCTAGGGGTGCGCTGATAAATACCCTGCTTCTAACTTCTCTACTGCGAGCCAGAGACACAGAAGTTACAGAAGTCTGATGGCAGAGAAGATGCATGGCCAAGACAACACAGCATCACCTCACTAAGGTGACTAAGTGAGAGAATCACCCCAACGGGCCGCAGCAGGTCTCTCTCCCAACTTCCAGGCAGCAGGTTCACCATTTCTCTCTGTTTGCTGTCTCTCTCCACCTTCACCCTAGAGTTGAGTCACTCTTGTCTAGAGGACGGAAGGCCCACAGGTATCTCAAGTTTATCTTTTTGGCATGATTGAAACTGCTCTCCTGATGCCGCTGTATTTCACAAAGTGCCCAGCAAGCTGCGCCACGGGACGCCTCTGCCCAGCCTTCCTCTAAGGTGGGCAGCATGGCTCACACTCATTATCAACTCATGAGCTTTAAGATACCTCTTCCCAGGCCCACCACTGTGGGTCTTAAAGGCTTTCTGGGAGGACAGTCTTGACTTGCAGTTTTCTTCTTTGTTTACTGAGCTTCGTTCAGAAAGTCCACTCAGTTCACCTCACCATAACCAAGCTGCGCCAATGCAAAGCTTTTCTATCAAGTCACACAGCCTTTCAAGGCACGCTGACACATAGTCATGGCCTACACTGTGAAGCAGTCTCTGTTCTGAAAAGAATTCTGTTTCCTGTCTCCAGGACACTGTGGTACTTTTCAAATGGAGAAGCAGGACTGTTAGAGAAAAGACAGGCTGTGATTTCACTTTCATTCCTCATTCAGCCCCATCCAAAAGCGTCTCAGAGACAAGATCCTGAAGTCCCCACTACTAAAATCTCCCAGTCTCCACTTGCTACATGACTCACTTCCCCATTTGACCCTGATTTAATCAATCTTATCTGAGCAATTATTCTTATAATCTTATTGGCTGACCATAGTTTTGTCCCACTTCATGCCTGCCTAGGTAGTTCCACGTTTCCCACCTTACACCTGCCTCACCTTACGGTTTTCCTCTATAAAAATCCCTAGAAGACAGGTACCGGGGCAGCTGACTCAGTTCCCCCTTCTGTTCCTCTCCCTCTGACAGAAACTTTCTTTCCCCCAATAAATAAATTCTGCTCTTAAAATAAAATAAAATCTCCCAGTCACTTACACAGCTTGTGCATAATTATAAAACAAAATGAAATTCTAACTAACAGGCCTAAATGGTACACATTTTAAATTCTTTTCATAGACGTGATCCTTTCAAAGGTTAAACACTAAATGTATTTCATTTCTTACTCATTATTTCCACTCAGAACACTCTTGAGGGAAGGTGATTTCATGTTAGTTTTTACCTGATGGTGTCGTTTTAATCCAAAATGCAACCTGAATATTTCATTTACAAGTGAGCAGTCTCCACTGAGGTTAGCAGCCCGAACCTGTCCCAAAGACAGAAGGCAAATGAGAAGAAATGAGGCTCATGCACTATATCCTTCCATCAACCAATGTTTTAAAACTGGAAAAGGATATAATATTAGCACATTTTTCCAAGAACATGGTATGCATAATACTTTTAAAGAACTTTTAAACACTGTTGATAATAACAGCAGATATCCAAGGGCTGTGCTAAATGATGCCAGGAAGACCGCCACAACAAAAATTACACCGCTCTGGAAAAGGAGAGTGAAGAAGATACCAGAAAATGTAAGGATGTCCCATGTTCCTGGATAGACAAAACTCATACAGTCAAAATGGTGCTTCTCCAAAACTGACCTATACACTTAACACAATCCCAATCAAAATACCTATAGCATTCCTTATAGATATAGAAAAAAACAATCTAAACATTCATATGCAAGTAGAAGACACCTAGAATAGTAAAAACAATTTTGGGTAACAATAACAGAAAAAGAAGCACCACAATCCCTAATCTGAAGTCACTACAAAGCTACAGTGATAAAGAAACACAAGGTAGGCAGGGCTTGGTGGCACATGCTTATAATCACAGCTGACGCTGAGGCAGGAGGATCATTGTGAGTTCGAGACCAGCCTGGACTACAAAGTGAGCTCAAGGCCAACCTGGACTGCATACCCGAGACCCTACCTCAAAAAAAATGAAAGAGAGAAGAGAAGAGAAGAGAAGAGAAGAGAAGAGAAGAGAAGAGAAGAGAAGAGAAGAGAAGAGAAGAGAAGAGAAGAGAAGAGAAGAGAAGAGAAGAGAAGAGAAGAGAAGAGAAGAGAAGAGAAGAGAAGAGAAGAGAAGAGAGCCGGGCGTGGTGGCACATGCCTATAATCCCAGCACTTGGGAGGCTAAGGCAGGAGAATTGTTGTGAGCTCGAGACCAGCTTGAGCTACAAAGTGAGACCCTGTCTCAAAAAAAAAAGAAAAGAAAGAAGGAAGGAAGGAAGGAAGGAAGGAAGGAAGGAAGGAAGGAAGGAAGGAAGGAAGGAAGAAACAAAGAAAGAAAACGAACGAACATGGTATTGGCATAAAGACAGACATGTACATCAAAGAAACAGAATGGAGGAAGCAGAAACAAATACATTCAGTTATCTGATCTTTGACAAAGGGCCAGCAACATACACTGGAGAAAAAATTGCCCCTCTAATAAATGATATTGGGAAAATTGGATATCTACTTACAGAGAACTGAATCTAGACCCATATATCAAACAATGTACTAACCAAAATAAAAAGGATCAAAGACTGGGAGTATAGCTTAGTGGCACAGTGCCTGCCTGGCACATGTGAGGTCATGAGTTCAATTCCCAGCACAAAAAAAAAAGAAGAATCAAATATCTAAATGTAAAAACAGAAACACTTAATCTACTGAAACATAAAATAAATACAACTCTTGAAGACACAGTCACAAAGACTTTCTAGACAGAACCCCAAAGGCACAAGAAATAATACGGGGGCCAGGGAGATGGCTCAGTATAATAAGCACTTCCCTGGCAAGCACAAGAGTCTGAGTTCAATCCCTGGTTCTGCAAAAAAAAAAAGAAATAATATGGACAATCAGCAAAAAGAATTATACCAAATGCTTCTGTACAACAAAGGATGCAATCAATAAAATGAAGAGACTACCTACAGAATGGGAAAAATGTTTTGTGAGCTACTCCTCAGAGAGGACTAACATCTAGAAAACAAAAAGAACTCAAAAAATTAAACCCCCTAAATAAAAGACCCACTCAAAAACTGGGTAAGTGAAATGAATAGACATACTTCTTAGAACAGATGCCCAATAAATATGTGAAAAAAAAATCCAACATAGCTGTCCTTTAGAAAAATGCAAATTAGAATACCACCGAGTTATCACCTTACACCAGCAAGAATGGGGGTGTAGCCGAGCAGCACAGTGCCTGCCTTGCCAGTGCAAGATCCTGAGTTTGATTCCTGGTACAAAAAGAAATTGAATAACATGCTGAGAGGCTTCAGGGGAAAAGGAATCCTTCTACACTGTTGGTAGGAATGTAAACCAGTACAACCACTAAGGAGATCAATATGGAGATTCCTCAAAAACCGCAAATAGAAATCCATCCTACCCAGCTCTTCTGTCTCTAGCCATCTTCCTGAGAGGCATCATGTCACAGCAACCCATGCACACCTGCATCTAGAGCAGCACTCACAACATCTAAGTCTTGGAAGTGGCCTGTATGCCCAGCAAGAAATGAATGGATAAAGAAAATACAGTATTTATACACAGTGGAGTACAACTCTGTCACATAGAGGATAAACGAGATATTCATAGATAAATGGACACCCTCATGATCAAAAGGTTAAGTGACATAAATCTGACACAAGTTTGAATGTCACATGGTTTCTCTTATATGAGAAGCAAAACATAAAGTACAAAAGAAAATATGAAATAGGGAGATCTTCAGATGGGAAGGGGAACAAGTGTTGGATTAAAAAAAAAGGGGTTAAAAGAAAGGTATGAAGAAGAATTAAGGTGCAGATCCACATGAGCAATCTCCCCACAATATACAATTTTTTTTACTGACACACACACTGAAGGTAGGGAAAAGGCCAATCATCTACCAAAGGAAAGTCTCTTTTTTTTTATTAAGTTTATTTTTACATTTTAGATATATGATTACATACATCGTAGGAAATTTGCACCTGCACCTGATTCTTTATTTTCCCCACTCCCCTATCCTCCCTTCTACCCCTCTTTGCCCCCTTTATGGAGGACTAATGAGAGCGCTCTCCTGAAAAACCATTTGTCTCCATTTTGGCTAAACCTAGCCCTGATTCCGTGTATGGATGGGTGCATAGCTGGCTAGGATAACAGTACCCCCTCCACTGGCTGTAGCAATGCCAGGGGGGCTAGCTGAGGTGCTAATGCATAGCTTCTGAGTCAACGGGACAGGTCAGTGATGCCTGCCAAGAGCAGGAAGTGAAAGGCCACTCACTGGAAACTCCAGATAGTGTGACCAGTAATAAGAGCAGTGGCCACCGAGTGAAATTACAGGGAGACCAAGGTCCAAGGGACAAGGACAGCAGAATCAGGGCTCTGTAGGTGCTGGAGCCAGAGATTTAGAAATAAAGGTGGGAAAGAGCTAGTCTCTGTATTTTTTTCTTTGATGTGGGACAGTTGATCTTGACCTGGCAGGGAGCAAGCCAGCTCTAGATGTCTCCAATTCCTCATTTCTTTTCCTCCAACTCTTTTTTTGTTGTTTGTTTGTTTTTATATTAGTTTTATTGAGAAAGAAGCAGCAATGAGACAGTTTCAAAACAGGTTAGTAAGGCCAGGCGTGGTGGCGCATGCCTGTAATCCCAGCACTCGGGAGGCTGAGGCAGGAGGATTGTTGTGAGTTCAAGACCAGCCTGAGCTACAAAGTGAGCTTAAGACCAGCCTGAACTGCATAGTGAGACCCTGCCTCAAAAAGACAAAAAAAAAAAAAAACAGGTTAGTAGAACAGTTACAATAATCAATACATTGCATACTGTTGTCTTTGTAGTAGTTATTCATAGAACAAGATGCAGACATGATATCTTGTGTAAACACTATTAGTTCAAAACTTTCTTCTCATTGAAAGAGAGAAAGTCACTGTATAGCTATGCTAACTATTTTGTATATATATTGCCTCCAATTTTTACGTGTTCAAAGACAGGGAGCAAAAGACATGCCTTTGTAGGGGGGTGTTGTTTCCACTTCTTCATCTGATAATTGTCTATTTATTTCAGACACTCAGTTTTGAATTGGGTCTTTAAATCTAGGAGGCCTGATTCTTTTGAGTTCCTTATATTCTAGACAGTAGTCCCAAAGGGAATTTTCTAAACTTCACCCTATTACATGACAGAACTGATCTGTCCAGAGCCAGAACACCATGACGTAGAAGTGAACTACAATGCTAGGGCCCATAATCTCTACAAAGCACAGATGCTTCTAGAAATTACCAAAAGACCTCAAGATCTTCCAAAGATCTATAAATTCAGTTTGAACGTGAGTGCAAAACTGAGTACACCCGCTATGCACAGTGCTACAGATCAGCAATCCCAGTGCTCTGGGAAGCTGAAACAGGTAACGAGTTTAAGCCCAGTCTAGAAATTTAGGAAGACCCTGTCGCAAAATTTAAGAACAGAAAGGGCTAAGATGTACCTCAGTGCAAAGGCCCTGGGTTCAATCCCTAGTAGTAAGAAAAATCTGAACATATCTGTATCTAAGACACTTTGGGCAAACAAATCCATCCTAGTCCTGAAATCTCTGAAACTTTCATAGCTTCTCCCTCAAAACTGGCTCATGGCTCTCTTCCAGGATTTGGACTGCTTATAGGAAATTAAGTAAGAAAAAGCACAAAGAAGAGCTGGCCAAATAGGGGCTGCTTAGGCAGGTGCAGGGACCAGGGTTCCATGCCAGCCCCACCCCCAGGGCGCAGTTGAGACTGGGTGTGGGACGCACACCTGTAATCCCAGTGCTTGGAGGACGGTCTACAGCCATACCACCCTGAATGTACCCAATCTCCTCTGAAAACAGGAGGGTCACTACAAGTCCTATCTGTGTACTGAGACCCTGTAGACCCTGGAATAAAATACAGTTTTTTTTAAAAAAGCACTAAGAACAATGTTCCAAACTTGTCGTGCTATGTGCATGACTTTACACATGGAGCGCATGTCCTCTGGCCACACTTCTGCTAATTCACTGCAAAGAGAACGACCCACTTCTTGTTCCTCCTACAATAACACGGCCTCAGCTCTGAGGCTTTCAAGGTACTTAACATACTTTTAACTTGCTAACATGCAGTAGTTCTCCTAACACCCAAGAGACAGATCTATTTAAAAATTCAAGTTTTAATCCACTTTCCAAATAATAGGAATTATAATTAGAGGCAGCAGTGTCACTTGTTAATCAAGGGAAAGAGAAAATAAATTATACAGTATAAGCTTGAGACGTACGTTACTTTTTTAATTTCTCTTCCTAATGCACTCAACTAATGAAATGCAAATATGAAATATATATGTCTCTCTAGGAGAATATATATGCATACATCAGGAAGCACTACAAAGTGCTTAATAATAAATATACATTTAGTCATATTTTTTAAACTAAACCTTTTATTCTAAGGCAAGCAGAGACTTACCTATGGAATGCAACACAGCAAACTAGTAACAATAAACTATAATTTAATAAAAAATGATTAATTCAAAATAAAAATCAAGAGTGTACAACAATGTTCAACACTCCTGACAATTAAAGGAAATTTCAAAAGAAATAAATTACAGGGTGCAGAGTAAGAAAATATGGGCAGCATAACACCCAAAGACAAATGGACTTCAGGCCTGGAAAGAACACTGGTTGGCAGGCCGTGGTAGGCAGGCCTGTAATCCCAGCACTCGGGAGGCTGAGGCAGGAGGATTGTTGTGAGTTCGAGACCAGCCTGAGCTACAAAGTGAGCTTAAGGCCAGCCTGAACTGCATAGTGAGACCCTGTCTCAAAAAAAAAGAACACTCGTCACCTTGCCTCTGCCACTCACTGATGATGGAAACCAAGTATGCTTCACTCTCCACATACACAAAGCAAGGGTAACAATAGTATCTTTCTTGACATGTTGTTCTAAAAACTAAGAAAGAAACCACACAGAGAAAATGTTTGGCACACAGCCCTCAGTAAATGTTAATTATTTTTTAATGTTATATAATATTCCATAGCAAGAAATTTATTATTACAATTAAAATTAGTCTTCAATATAATCAAAAATTGTGTTTAAGACAATTCTAAAAATACTACTGGGCATGGGACATATGCCTACAACCTCAGCACTCTAAGACTGAGGGTCACAAGTTCAAGGCCAGCTTAGATTACAAAGTGAGATCCTATCTCAAAAAACCAACCCATCCATCCATCCATCAATTAATATATACCTAAAATTTCTCTGGTTATATCTCAAAAATTACATTCAATAGTAGTTAAAAATAGAAAAGACTACAGCAACCATTGTTGGATTCCTATTATTTTGATTAGTGAAATCTTGTATCATGTATAATGCTGTTTTCTTCTATCATTATTTTGTATTCTTTAAAAATAATAATAAAAAGTTTTAAAACAAAATAGAAAAGACTAAGGTGAGGTAATAAGAGGAAAAGGAATATATTTAAATACATTATACTTTAATACACAGGCTATTCTGGGGGTGGAATCAATGTCTTCTACAATACAACTCACCTCTGAGCATGCCAAATGTCTGACATTGGTGAACCAGTTGACATGAGCACGGCAGTGATCAAATGCGTGAATGAGCTCGTGGGTGACCACTCGGTTCATGTGGGCCTGATTACGGATATTATTCTGGCACAAAACAATCTACAAGACACCACATTAAGAGAAGTCTGGTTATTTCTAAACTTTGCTTTCATCCTACAGATTCCACCTTCTCTCCCACAAGTTCATCTGCTTGAGATGACCCCTCTCAGCCTTCACCAATCCCACCTCTGCCTGTTGTAGACCCCTGAGGTAGAAACATTATAGACAGTGAGACATGACTGGACCGGACAAGAATGAGAACTCGTGGTAACTGTGGCTGGAGGAGCATCTGCTGGAGGTCAGGTATCAGGACAAAGACAAGTAACCTGGCCTGGGCTAAGTAGCAACTCCTGATCCAATGAAGTCTAGACAGACATCAAGTCAACTCTGTGAGTGACTGTTATAATTGACACACTGTGTCAACCTGAGAAGTTTACACTAAGAGACTCAACCAGGGTGGGGTCTCTTTGTAAACAGCTTCATTCTGCTCAAGAGGAGGGTGCAGACATGTGAGTGCTACACCTGCCCCACAAGATGGAAGCCTGCTTACAATATAAGAGAAGGAAAGAGGCTTTCTCCCCCTGCCTTTTGCTCTTACTGCTTTTGCTGTCTTCTGTGTCCCTGTGCCACACTACCCTACCTTGGCACCAGCTGATTATGACTGAAACCTCCACAAACTGTGAGCTAAATAACCCCTTGTGTAGTGGTTCATACATTGTGTCAACTAGGGAAGTCAAAAGCTTAACTTAAAAAAAAAAAAAAAAAAAAAAGCTTAACTAAATCACCTCAGCTATTCCACACCCTAGGACACAGAGGGCCCTTCCTAGGGCATGGAGGGCCCACCCCAGAGTGACTCAACACAAAAAGGATACAAAAAGGGAACTGAAGAAGGCTGGAGGGTGCCACCTCCAAGGAGCTCAAGTCTCAGTCAGTGTGGAAGGGAGGGAGACAGGCTTACTGAAAGCCACGTGCATCTCCTCCCTTTGCTCTTTAATGTTGCCGCCATGAACTGCTGCCCTGTGCCATGTGCAGCTCTGCCTTGGAGCCAGCAGAGTCTGAGACCTTCACTAACTGTGAGCTAAATAAACCTTTCCTTCCTTAATTTTGGGCGTCAGGTATTTTGTCCCAGCAATGACAGAATATAACCAAGACACTTTTCTTCCTTAATTTTGTGTGTTGGGGTATTTTGTCTCTGCGAAGAAAGAGACAGTGACAAAATACCCTCTCTAAGACAGTGAGCAGACCCTCCAACTCATCCCCTTCTAAAAGGTTCTTAGTTCTTTCCATGTACACTTGCTATGTGACCTGCTTCACCAATGGAGCAATATTACCTAAGCAGCTATACATATAATCTTATCAGTTGAGAGCCGTGACCCCTGTTGTACCCACATGGTTGTACTCTATAAAACTTCCCCTTAGGGGCTAGGGAGATACTTCAGTACAATAAGTGCTTGCCTGGCAAGTGCAAAGGCCTGAGTTCAATCCTCAGTTCTGCCAAAAATAATAATAATAATAAATTTTAAAATAAAACTTCCCCTGAGGAGGGTCTCAACAACCCACTAGGAGCCCCTCCTGCTGTAGCTTTCCACCCTCAATAAATATTTCCTACTCTTAACCTCCACTATTCCTTAGAACTCATTCTCCAATTTTGGGGAACACTAACTCTTCAAATTGGACATCTAACAGGTAGGGAGTTAACAGTATTTCCCTTATAGCACATCTGGACGTCCTATATCATTTCCCATATGCCTACTGGTCAAGTCTCAGTGCTAACTACACGTGCTCTATCAGCCTTCCCAATGACCACAATGGCACTAGGTTAAGAGCATTTAGTCACATGCCATCCTCACTTAGCTGACCGCACCAGTCTTAGACTACACATTAGGAAAGTTACAAGAGTAGGCTTTGAGATGCAGCAGATAGAATGAAATTCCAGCTCCAGGCCTTGCTAAATTGGTGTTACAGTGTGTATCTAGACGTCTGCCCCAAGTGTCCTGTGTGCCAAAGTGGGCTTCTGGAAGGTGACTGAATTACAGCAGCTCACAGCTTCTGATCCAGTCAGAAGAGAAGGACCCAGTCAGAAAAGAGCGGTCGTCACTGGGGGTGTGGCCTGCAGAGGGCATCTCCCTCTCTGCCTCCTTGCTTTGCTCTCTGACCAGACCATCCTGCCTTGGAGTCAGCCCACTATGGACTGAAAGCTAGGCCAGGGAGATGGCTCAGTAGAATAAGCGCTTCCCTGGCAAGCACAAGGGCCCAGTTCAATCCCCAGGTCCACTAAAAAAAAAAAAAAAAAAAGAAACTGTATGGATTGAAAGCTCTGCAAATTGTGAGCCAGAAAATAAACTCCTTTAATGGTGTAAGTCAGGTATGTTTGTCCTACCAAAGAGGAAAGCAAGTAAGCCATTTGATAACCTAACTTTCTACCTGTGTTCCATTTCCTCAACTATAAAAGGAAACAACAGTACCTACCTCATAGAACTGAAAATTAAATGAGACTATCTATATGTAAAATACTTCTCTGAGTAGGGCAATGACCATCATTGTCCTCATTCTACAAGATTGAGAAAAAGGGCCAGGAAAAATACTCTGAAGGACCTTCAGAAAGAAATGCAAAAAGCCAACTGCATGTTGAGCAGGACCCTAGGAGAGTAAGAAAGACAGGAGGGACTCTAATAATGGCAGCTGCCCTATACTGTGCACTGACTAGGTGCCAGACACTGGGGCATGTGCTAGATATGTTATATTCATTTGTTCAACAATAGCCTGTAGGGCTGGCAAGATAGCTCAGCAGTCTAAAGCGCCTCTCACGGACAGAGGTTCGATCCCCAGCACCACATGCCATGCCAGCCCCTCCCCCCCAGGGCGGGCTGAGCTGACCCCCCACACACACCCCCGCAAAAAAAGAATCCGTGATGTGTAGCGAGACACTGTAATAAATAAATGAATTAAAAAAAAAAAAATAGCCTGTAATCCCAGCTCTTTGGGAGGCTGAACTCAGGAGAATCACTAAGAGTCAGATCTATACAGTGAGATCCTGCAGACCCTTATTAAAACACACACAAAAAAAGCATTCATTCAACATTAATCTATTCAACTGATACTTATTATTAAGACTTGATAGTAGATTTATAATCTAATGGAGACAAAAATTAGTCAAATATTGAACAAAATGTTGAAATATATACAATGACAACTGCCATGAAGAATATGGCCGGCTGCCTGACCTGGTCTGGGGAGCAGGAAAGGCTCTTCTGTGCTAGGCATTTTACACCGAGACCCAACAGCTGAATGGGAGTTACATGTGAGGAGATGAGGAGCAGAGAGATCTGAGACAGAGAGAACAGTGTTATATTTCAGATCTCTTCTGTACTCCAAAGCCTCATATTCATAGGTGAGCCTGGGGGGCCTGCTAGTTAGCTCTATTGTACAAGTGCCTGCTCATGCAAACACATTCAGGTGCAGGGTACCACGGTTCGATCTCCACCTCCACCTGCCATAGCAGACCTGCCATTAAGGCAGTCTGAGCAAGCCAAAACAAAAATCCTTCTCAGAGGTGGGCCTGGTCAGAATGACTGGGCTACTGCGGACCTGCCTCAGGAGATGTGTTCTCATACCTGGCTCCTCCCTTCTCTATATGCCTGGCTGCAAGGGGAGGAGCACTCTTCCCTCCACAATGGCTTCCACCATCCTCTTTCTGTAAGCTGGAAATAAAGTGCTTCTCCTTTACATCTCAGGTGTCAGGTATTTTGTCCAAGGAATGGCAAAGTGGCTGATCCCCACAAGGACAGTCTCAAAAGAATAGAATCTTGGGGATGGGGAGATGGCTCAGTGGAATAAGCGCTTCCCTGGCAAGCACAAGGACCTGAGTTCAATCCCTGGTTCCACCAAAAAAAAAAGAATAGAATAGAATCTTTAAGAGACTGAACCCAGGGCCAAATGCCAAAGCACAGAGTTTGGGTGGTAGATCTAAGGCCAGCAGGGCCCAAATCGCCACAGACCCTGCCTCCAACCTCACAGCAACACTGATGCCGGGGAGCGCTTCTATTCTGTGTTGCTTTATCCTTATAGCTCCAATTAGAGGAATAATCAGGAGACCAGAAATGGTTGCACAGAAGCTAGCTGAAGGCTAATGAAGTGCTCTGGGCAAGGACAGAGGGTGAGGAACTTGAGGTAGAAGCTGAAAGAGGAATTCAGGAAGCAAACTGGAAAAATGTAGTGATAGAAAGTGCAGAAGGAAGCCCAAGTACCTACAAACTTCTGGCGTTAGTAATAGGCTGGATGGTGGAAACATGCAAAACTAAAGACCACACAGTGGGGGGGTAAAAGCATGAATCTGGACTTGGATGTGTCATGTTCACAGTACCTTTAAGACCAAGATGAGGTGTTAAGTACTTGGATATATGCATGTAGCGTTCAAAAGGTTCTAACCTACAAAAATTAATGAGGTTCCTTTGGTAGACTCTAAAGTAAGGCAAAAGGGGTACCTAATATCAAAGATTAAGGGACTTCAACACTTAACAGTTGGAAAAGGAAGATAAGCCACCAAAGGGACCACCAGAAAAGTGCTATGTGCTGGAGACAAGATAGTTAATATAGTTATACAGCTAGCTTCCCTTAGTTTATTGCAAAGAAAGTTTTGAGCTACTATTGTTTGGACAATATTTCTTGCCTCTATCATACTCTGAATAACTACTAGAAAGATAACATATGTAAAATGTTCATTATAGATAACATATGTAAAGTATTCATTATCGTCACTGTCCTACTCTAGTTTGTTGTATTGTTTCCTGTCTTTTGTTTCTTGTTCTCTTTAAAATTTAAAAAAGAAACCTCCACAAGAGGTAAATTACTAGCTGGGTGTGGTGGCACACGCCTGTAATCTCAGCACTTGGGAGGCTGAGGCAGGAGGATTGTTGTGAGTTCAAGACCAACCTGAGCCTCAAAGTGAGCTTAAGGCCAGCCTGAACTGCATAGTGAGACCCTGTCTCAAAAAAAAAAAGAGGTAAATTACTAATAAATTTATAGACTGTTCGTGAATTCTCATAATCATTCCGTTAGACACGACTGGTACCCATATTTTGCAGATGGCAAACCTCCCTCCCCGAGCCGGGAACTTTCGCGGGTGGTGTCACATCACACTGCACAGAGCTCTAGGCCTTTCCCTTAGCATGCGCAGCTCCCACCATCCAGCTCATCCTGCTTCCCAATCCTGCTCCCCTCACCTTCCATGTGGCCTGCCCTCCAGCTAAGCCAGACAGTACGTCATTCCCTAACGTTCCTCGTCATTGCTCAGCATGCCACTCCTGCTGGTGCTACTGCAGGGCAAAGGGCCTCAGCCTCTGTCTTCCCTGCCCACCCCTGAGGGCTCCCTATCCTCTAGACTAACCTATGGGTGTCTCTCAAGCCGGTGCTGTGCCATTCCCCACCATGTCACACTGTGCTAACCAAAGCTTAGTGTGGATCTTGAATGCTCCCCAAAGGCCAACAGATTGAAGGCTCAGTCCCCAATCTGTACCACTCCCAGGGGTGGGGAACCTTTAGGAAATAAGGTGGCTGAAGGAGCATGCTCCCAAAGGGGGTACTGAAGCCCCAACCCTCTCCTATCTCTTTTTTGCTTCCCGTGAACCAAGTGTCTTCCTTGCATTCCCACCATGCTGCCCTGCCGCACCTCAGATGTCAGTGAGGCTGAGTGATCATGAATACACTGAAATGCTGCCCCAAAATAAACCTATCCTCATTATACACTGACTACCTCATATATCTGGGGGCGTTTTTATCCTTTATTTATTTGGTAGAAGGTCCCACTACACAGCTTGGCAGCTCAGACTCCTAGTGACCCTCCTGTCTCAGCCTCCCCACCATTGGAATTACAGGCAGGCGCACTACACCCAGTTTGGAGGAAACCCAGGGACCCAGGGCTGGCACAGCATGCAGTTCCAGGGATCAAATCCGGGTCCCTGTGCTTGCCAGGCAGGCACTATCTTAGACCACTGGAGCTATCTCCCCAGCTCAGGTATTTGTTACACCAACAAAAAAAAAAAAAACATACACCAAGCACATCTGAAACAGTTTAACCTGCCCCAGTTTAGGACTGCACTCATGTCTTACCTCCTATAGTACGAAGTTAAGTGTAAGGATCATGATGAATTCACAGCTTCTGAGTCATAAATAAAGCCTATCAAACAGAATACTCAGCATGTGGAAGGTGCTCATATCAGGAGACAGGACCAAAAGGAAGACGACAATTGGCAAAAAGGCCTACCTGAGACGAGGAAGCATCAAAACCTCCACTGACGTTTCCATTACAGTCTTCACAAGAGAAGTGTCTTTCTTTGTTAATAGCACTAAAAGGTAAGAACAGATGAGAGACAATGTCCAGGAGCACTGTGTATATAGGGAACAGCCAGGGGCAGGAGACCTCTCGAATACAGTAGATCTCATCCACCACAAGCTGAAACCCTGGGAAAGCACCTCTGGACTCAGGTTTTCTCATGTGCCAAACAGGAAGACTGAAAAATTCATCCCATTTCAGATTCTATGTACGATATGATTATATAAATCCTCTGTCAACTGATTAAGACTATATCATGGGGCCAGTAAGATAGTTCAGGGGTCTAAGGCGCCTCCTTAGGCAAGCTTAGGCAGGAGCAAGGGACCACAGTTCAATCCCCAGTACCACATGCCACGCCAGCCCCACTCTCAGAGAGAGCTAGGCAGCTACAGAGAGAGAGAGTGAGAGAGCGAGCAAGAGAGAGAGAGAGAAAGAGAGAAAGGGAAGGAGGGAAGGGAGAGAGAGACCATATTGTAAATACACTGGAGGGGCCAAGGAGATGGCTCAGTGGAATAAGCATTTCCCTGGCAAGCTCAACGGCCTGAGTTCCACAAAAAAAAAAGTAAATGCATCAGAGTTCTGGGTCTTGGTACTAGAAGGCTGGGGAGATAGCTTGGAGGCATAAGTGCCTGCCTGGCAAGTGCAAAAACCCAGGTTCGATCCCCACTACCACATGTCGTGCTGGCCCCAGGTCCATGGGTGTGCCTGCCAGCCCTGAAACTGGGCGTTTAATGCCAGTGTTGGGGAGGCTGAAGCAGGAGTTTGAATTGCATAGCAAGACACTGTATCAAAATAAATAAATAGTGCACCAGAAGTAACTTCCTCTGATACCCTCAAAGTTAACATCTAGAAGACTGCTACATACCAAACTAAGATTTCTTCTCACTTATGGGCAATGCCCAAAGGCTAAGTTTGGTACTTACATAAGAGTTTAAGTATTATCTTTACTAATATCCAAGTTGATAATTCAGCCAGACTTTATAAGGCCAAAGACGGCGAAGGAGAACAAGGCCTGCCTGGAAAGAATCACTATGTACCCCATAGAAAAGGCTTGATGGTCTGAAGTAAGAATTCTTTAGGTAGCACTAATTTTTTTTTAAGCACTGATATTTTAAATTTTTGGTTTTGACAGCCAGAATATAGAAAAACATTTTTAAAAGATTTACTTACCAGCTGGGCGTGGTGGTGCATGCCTGTAATCCCAGCACTCGAGAGGCTGAGGCAGGAGGATTGTTGTGAGTTCGAGACCAGCTTGAGCTACAAAGTGAGCTTAAGGCCAGCCTGAACTGCATAGCGAGACCCTGTCTCAAAAAGACAAAAAAAAAAAAAAAAAAAAGATTTACTTACCAACCTGAGTGTTTCATAGCATCAAGGAGAAGTTTGACATATGGATCTAAAAAAAGACATTGATTCGATTTAGCATGCAAATTGGAAAAATTAGCAACAATTAAATTATCCAAATAGCAGTATTAAACATTATCAAAAAGTAACTCACAAATCATAATGCTCTCTTGAAATTGAAAAAATGGATATAACACATTTAAATTAACATCAGAAAGGCTGGTGAGATAGCTCAACAGACTAAGCACCTGCTTTGGCAAGTGCAGGGACGAGGGTTTGATCCCCATCCCACATGCCATGCAGCCCTCCCTCTGGGGCATGCTGAGCCTGCAAAAGAGTCCAGGAGTGGTGGCAAATGCCTGTAATCTCAGAGTGAGCTGGAGTGGCTGAAGACAGGAGGATCGCTACAAGTCTGAGCTACGTAGTGAGACCCTGTACCAAATGCATAAAATGAAAAATAAACATCAAAGCCAGTCTTCAATGAAATAAATACTAATACAAACATCAAGATGGTACCACCAAGCATGTTGGACAGCATCAAAGATCAGTTTTAGTTAAACTCTATACAACAGGCTAGCTAAGGTGCTGGGGATATAGCTCAGTGCTAGAACACTTGCTTAGAAAGCTGGAAGCCCTGGATTCAGTCGTCAGCACCAAAACCAAAAAATAAACCTCTCCCCCCAAAAAAAATTTCAACCAAAAAATACAGTAAAATCAAAAAAGACCAAAAACAAATGTTTTTGTATAACAGCATATACCTGGAGACTGAAGAGATACAAGACTGGGCACATTCAGAAAAAAGTGCTTAAGGGCCGCAGAGATGGCTCAGTGGAATAAGTGCTTCCTGGCAAGCACAAGGGCCTGAGTTCAATCCCTGGTTCCACCAAAGAGAAAAAAGAAAGAAAGAAAAAAGTGTTTAAAGCTGGAGGGAGGGTGCACCCAGTATCCAGAGCTGAGGAAGGCAGGAGCTGCGCTGCTCTCTCACAGACCAGGCCACAATAACACTGCATCTCATGCTGCAGAAGGAACCCACAGCTGAAGTTCTCACGGCATAAGGCAGCTAGAACAGCATGAGGCTGCACTCAGTAAGAAACAAGAAAGGATTTAGGGATTTCAAAAACAAGGAAGACTTAACTAGGACCAAAGGGTGCTGTTTGGGGTAGATTCAATCAATATTGCTTCAACAGGCAGAACAGAGATAAAAGGATAGAAATTTTTTTAAGAGAATAAAAATTAGAATTAAAACAGAAAACATTACAAGTGACACAGATTTTCACTTAACAAAGTAATACAAATTTCACAGTATTTGTTGTAATACAGAGTGTTGTTTTCCAACCAGTTATTCCTATTACCAATATGCAAAATTGGAAGAACTGTATAAGAAATTAAGAAAGCGAAATGAAACAATTGACACAAGGAGATGAAACAAATTAAAACATTAACTGCTTCTTTCCATGGACTGGCAGAAATGTACAGTAGAGTTGTCTAAACCATCCTGCTTACATACATAGATAAATCTCTTTCTCCCACGCCCTCTCCTGTCAACTCAGTAACTCTTTCATTTTGAATAAGTTCATTCCCTTTTCCCAGTATCTATTGTACCCTTCAGATTCCATTTTTCTCTTTCAGGTTCTCACACTAAAGAAACAATACAATGTTTGCACATGAGGGTCTGATTTATTTCACTTAAGAGTATGTTTTCTAGTTACATCCATTTCCTGACAAATGGCTCAAATTTATCCTGTTTTATAGCTGAATTGTATAAAAATACTACATCTTCTTTATCCATTCTTCAGCTGATGGGCTTCTGGGTTGTTTCCAGGATTTAGCTATGACAAATTGCACTCACTGCTATAAACATGGGTGCACACATATCACAGTGGTATGAGGTTTTCAATTCTTCTGGAAAAAGGACCAGCCAAATAGTTCAGCAGATTAAAGTGCCTACAAGCAGGCACGGGTGCCAAGGGTTCGATCCCTGGGTAGCCATGCCAGCCCCATCCCCAGAGCACACTGAGACGGCAATTGAGACTAGGTGTGGTAGCGCACACAGCTCTCGGGAGGCTGTGAACAGGCAGATCAATACTTCCGAAAAATATCCAGAAGAATAGCTGGACTGAATGAGATCTCCAATCCTAGCTTTTGAAGGGATTTCCACACTGATTTCCATAGTGTTGTACCAGTTTGCATTCCCATCAACAGTATAGAAGGAATCCTTTTCCTCCACACCTCTCCAGCATTTGTTATCAGCTGACTTGATATTAGTCATTCCTTCTGGGGTGAGATGAAATCTCATTATTATTGTAATTTGCATTTCTCAACCATTGGCCAATTATGTTGAACATTTTCTCATATATTTGCTTGCAATTTTTATTTCTTCCTCTGAGAAGTGTAATAGGTTATGGCCCTAGTATGAACTGATAAATTATTATGGTGGCCATCCAATATGGCTGAAGCCCTTAAAACAACAACTTATCTTCCAGAGACTACCTCCCCCCTTCTTCTCCAACTCAGCCCAGAGTGCAGTTTCCTTTCACCTTTCCTGCCACCTCAGGAAAGGCCCCAATCAGTTCCTCAGGTGTATCTAAAATCCTCCTCCAACTCCACACCTTGCAAAAGGCCATAAAAGCCTCAGCCTCCCTTTGTTCCAATCCAGAGAATTCCTTACCTTCCTAAATTCTCACCGTATCCCCCAAGA
The DNA here is from genome assembly GCA_004027165.1 of Ctenomys sociabilis. Classification (NCBI taxonomy): domain Eukaryota; kingdom Metazoa; phylum Chordata; class Mammalia; order Rodentia; family Ctenomyidae; genus Ctenomys; species Ctenomys sociabilis. The sequence continues at coordinate 25,636 of PVKA01018358.1, forward strand.
TAATGAAGCCCCTTTCCCTTTGTAGTAAAGCCCCTTTCCCTTTTTCCTTCTGCCTGTTTGTCTGCTACACCACCGTCAAAATCTATCAAAGCGTATGCCCACTTTTAGATTGGGCCTTTAAATTCAGGCAGCCTGATTTTTTTTTTTTTTTTAATTCTTTGTGTGTTGTAGATAGAAGGCCTTTGTCTGAGGGACAGTCGACTATGTTTTCCCAGTTTGTTGGTTTTCTTTTTACTGTTAGAGATTTGCTCTGAAATGTAGAAACTTCTCAAAATGATGAAGTCCCAGTTGTACTGTGAAGTATTTCCCATGAAGTCTGGTTTTTGTTCATGAACTCTCTACCTACCCCTCTGTCTTTAAGATTCCTATCTACATTTTCCTCCAGAAGATTCCGTGTTTCTGTTTTAATATTTAAATCTTTGATCCATTTTGACTATAGCTTTGTACATGGTGATGAGATGGGTCTAGTTTTAGCCTTTGTCATGTAGAAAGCCAGTTTTTCCAGAACTATTTATTAGAGGCTTCCAGTGAGCCTGTTTGGCTCTTTTATTAAAGATAAGGTGGCTAAGTGTGTTTGCAGTTGTTTCTGCTTCTTCTAATCTGTTCCACTGATTCTCAGTTCTGTCTCTATGCCAGTACTACACTGATTTTATCACAGTGTATTTATAGTATAATTTCAGGTGAACGATTGATAATCTCTTGCCTTTCCTTCATTTCCCAGGATTGCTTTTGATATTCTGGGTCTCTTCTGGTTCCAAATGAATTTGAGGTTATGGTATTTTAATCAAAGTTGCATTCAATCCTGATTTCTCCAATCTCTTTTCTCAGTGTAATTTTATTTTTCAGAACTGGAGACTGAACTCAGGCCCTTGCACTTACCAGGCAAGTGCTTATTCTAGTGAACTATCACCCTGGCCCCCTCAGTATTATAATTATCACTGTATAAGTCTTTTATGACTTTTTTTTTTTTTTTTTGCAGAACCAGGGATTGAACTCAGGCCCTTGCGCTTGCTTGTCAGGGAAACACTTATTCAACTAAGCCATCTCCCCAGCCCCCCTTTTATGTCTTTTGTGAGATTGATTCCTATGTATTTCATTGTTTTGGATGTTACTGTTAAAGTTGTGGTTTCCCTAATTTTTCTCTCAGTAAAGGACAGAAATTACATATAGCAGTCTGCAACCTGCCAGAAAGTGCTTTTCCAACAATTAAACCTTTCAAGACAGAATAGATTCACAAACTCCACAACGAGGCAAGCTGTTTCAGGAGTGGTCTAAAGACCTCAGGCCTTGAGGGCACAAAGGTTTTCTTGCAGGGGGGGGGGGGCCTGGATAATTCCTGAGGGCCTCCTAAAACCCCCAAGCCTATGAGGGATACATCCAATTGGGTACAGTGGGTACAGGTGCTTCTAATATTAACTCTGCCCACGGCCATCATGAACACACAGGCGAAAGCCCCCCAAAACAGGAAAAAGAAACAAAGGCTTAAAAAATGCTAGGTCAAATAGCTCAGCGGATTAAAGCACCTGCAAGCAGGCGCAGGGGTCCAGGGTTCAATTCCCAGGCCTGCCATGTGTCCAGGCCCTGGGACACGTTGAGACGCCAATTGAGACTGGGCGTTGTGAAGTGCTCCTGTAATCCCAGGTCTTGGAAGGCTGTTAAACAGGTGGATCACTACAAGTCTGATCTAGTAGTGAGACCCTGAACACCCTATAGACCCTCCCCTAAAATACAAAAAAAAATGCTGAAAACAAAAACAGATGAGTAACAGAAGTTAGGTATAGGAGGTGTGGTGGCACATGCCTGCCTAGCACTGGGAAAGCAAAGCCAGGAGGCTCACTGAGAGTTCAGGCCAATGTGGGCTGCAAAGGGAACTCAAGGCTGGCCTGAACTAAGTAGTGAAACCCTGTTTCAAAAAGACAAAAAAAAAAGGGGGGGGGCTAGGGAGATGGCTCAGTACATTAAGCGCTTGGCTGGCAAGCTCAAGGGCCTGAGTCCAATCCCCACAGGAAAGCACAAGCACCAGGGTTTGATCCCTAGCACCACAAGCTGTGCCAGCCCTGCCCCTTGGTGAACTAAGATGAAAACAGGAAGAACACCATGAGTTCAAGCTACATGTATTCAGACCCTGTGCCAAATACATTTAAAAAAAAAAGAAAAAAGAAGTCTATGTCAATGTAAAAGTTAAGTCTCTAGTATAAGATCTCTGGGACTGAACAGAGATTGATCAATGTACAGTGGGATCTTATTCACTCCACAGCAACAGCTCTTTTTTGAAGTTGTGGGAGTCAAGAATATGATCATGCTTTGAACCCTCTCGCCAGAAAAATACATTTATATGCATATGCACACTATCTCTTCTATACTTAGTAACCCACCCATGCATCAAAATTAAAACTTCCTTCTATCAAAAAAAAAAAAAAAAAAAAAAAAAAAATTCCTTCCACGATGAGCAGCTTTACCAAACTGTATTTGCTCTGCCAGCAGTACTACACCTACATTAAAAGGCTCTTCAAAACCCAGACCTCATTGCTCTGTGTGCTGCACAAGTTACTCAAGAATTATCGCTGAGTATGGCCCAAAACGGCAACCTCCTACCCTGACCCTTATTCATTCCACCAATGAAAGTAGTGCTAAAAGAGGCGACAGCACCTCCTTCAGATGGGGAAACTGAGGACCAGACCTCCACCTCTACCATCCAGATGCGGATCTGTCCAGCCCCTGCACTGAGGAGCCGGGAACCCCACCATCCGGCACGTCAGCTGACCCCAAAACCCAGGCAGAGCAGAACCCAGGCCCTTCCTCCCCATCCGGGTCTCAGACACCACCAACCCCAGGCTCCACGTCAGGGTTCCTACTTGTCTCCAGCGTCTTCAGGAGCATGAGCTGGCACGAGCCGGGCTGTGGCTGTGGCTGCAGCTGCTCTCCCGCCATGGGGTCGGGCCCGCGCCCGGGCCCGGGCCCGCGCCCATGCCCAGCTCCCTCCATGCGGCTTCCTCCGGGCTCGGGCGGCAGGGGGCGAGGCAGGAAAAGGTGACCTCGCTCTCTCCTATCCCACCACCCAAACCCTTCCAGGAGCGCCCCCCGAAGCACAGCAGGCCTGAGGGCTTAGGGCCGCAGGGTCTCGGAATGCCGGTCCAGACTTGGAGCGGGGCGGGGCCTGGGGTGGGGCGTGGCCAGAGGGACGGAGGTGGGACGGGGCGGGCCGGGGCGGGGCGGGGCCGGGGCGGGGCGGGGCCGGGCTGGCGCTGAGGACTTCGCCCTGTTTCCGAGAGCTTTGGTGTTGCTGCTCCGTGTCGTGGCCAGTCCACATAAGCGCCGCCCTGCAGCTTTCTGCAGCCTGCTGACCTGCTAAACGTTTCGTCCCTCCCACCCCTCCTCCTGGCCAACACTGCCCCCGAGGTCCCCGTGGGCCTCTGAAGGTCCCTGCCATCTTGCACTCCCTGCCTTCCCCTGGGCAGGGAAGTTTCCATCTCCAGTCCACCTGTTTTCCTGCTGCCTGCCGTCCCTCGGACCATTCTACCCAAGGATGCTCCAGACCATACTGAAAGCGGTGCTTTACAGAAGAGTTCTTTTTTTTTTTTTTTTTTTTTTTTTCTTGCCTTTTTGAGACAGGGTCTCACTGTGCAGTTCAGGCTGGCCTTAAACTCACTTTGTAGCTCAGGCTGGTCTCGAACTCACAACAATCCTCCTGCCTCAGCCTCCCAAGTGCTGGGATTACAGGCCTGCGCCACCACGCCCGGCTCAGAAAGAACTCTATCAGAAAGATTCTAGGTCTGGGGAGATGGCTCCGTGGAATAAGCGCTTCCCTCGCAGGCACAAGGGCAAGAGGCTGAGTTCAATCCCGGTTCCGCAAAAAAAAAAAAAAAGGTTGTACAAAGAATCAAAATCCTCACAATGTGGGACCCTACTGTGATACCTTTTTCCCAGCTCATCCGAACCACTTTATCCAACCCTACCCTCTTTCTACCTCTAAGCCTTAACTCTTACCATGGCTTCTGTCTTTAAGCCCTTTTCCTTCCTCCCTCTGATCAGAACCATTGCCAGATCTCAGTATTAATGTCTCTTGATCTCTCAAAGTACAAACCTCTTTATACTTGTTATTGCTTTTAACATAGCCTGCCAGGTTTTATCCAATTGTATTTTTTTTCCTCACTAAATTATTCAACTGAATCCCAGCACTCGGGAGGCTGAGGCAGGAGGATTGTTGTGAGTTCGAGACCAGCCTGAGCTACAAAGTGAGCTTAAAGCCAGCCTGAACTGCATAGCGAGACCCTGTCTCCAAAAAAAAGACAAAAAAAAAAAAAATTATTCAACTGAGCTCACATGTTTATTCAGCACCTACTCTAATGGGCCAGGCAGGATATAGAATATGATGAAACAAAGGAGCTTCTCTGAAACGGGTTCAGAGAATAGCTAGGTAACAGAACACTTGCCTAAGGCCTTGGTTCAGTCCCCAGCGTGGGGGGCGTGGGGGTAGGGGCATTGGTCACTGAAATCGAACCTATAGTTTACATAGAAAATAAACCTGAATGATATCAGCAAGTGAGGCCTTGAAATTATGGGCAGTTTAATACACAGGTCTTCAGTAAATATCTAAATTGAGTGGATGGTAAGGTTATTCATTCATTTGAAATATAAACATATAAAAACCTACGTACACAGGCTGCTGAAGCTCTAAATCAGAAAAAAAAAAGTGAATAGTTTATTGAATTGACCTCGGACACACTACTTCTAATCTTTATTACAACCCTGCAAAACAAGTTATTCCCAATTACCCCTAAGGAAAGTGGGCTCAGCAAAATTAAATAATTTTGGACTACACAAACCAGTTTTCAACAACTGAAAAAATTACAACCTACATGCATAAAAATGAAGGCATGGGGTTGGGGAAGCAGAAGCATCTACCTAGAAAGAGGAAGGTCCTAAATTTGATACACAGCCTCATGCCCCAGATTCCCTCCTCACGCCACGCTGGCCCCAGAGCCAGATGTGATGGTGCAGGCCTATAATCCCAGCACTGGGGAGATTGAAACAGGAGGATCACTGTGAACTCAAGACCAGCCTGGGGGCTAAAAAAGTGAGCACAAAGCCAGCCCGCATAGCAAGACCCTGCCTCAAAAAAAGAAAAAAAAAACTAAGCCATAACAACTCAATGTGATTAGTTTGGAAGACTGAAAGAAAACTAGAGAAGTTAAGGCCTAAAATAGACTATAGCCTATAAATATTTGAAAAACTATATAGTATATATATATATACAAATATATATATGTATATATATATGTTGTGTGTACATGTATATGTTTATATATATGTATATATATATAATTTTAAAAAATACTATTTGAGGGGGCTTGCTGGTTAGCTCAGTTGTTTAAGCACCTGCTCATGCAGATGCAGTCAGGTGCAGGATAGCCAGGTACAAGATACCACAATTTGATCCCCACCTCCACCTGCCTTACCAGACCCACCCTTAAGGCAGCCTGAGCCAGCCAAAAAAAATCATTCTGAGATAATATTTGAAACATTATTCAACTAGCTGAATAAGCATAAATGTGTAAATTACAAGCTACAGTATTTCCATGCCAAAGTAGCAAATACTTTTTCAACACTCACTGTTAAAAGGAACAGAGAAAAAAATAAAATAAAAAATAAAAATAAATAAATATATATATATATATATATATATATATATATCAAAATACCAGTGATTATTTACATATTGGAATTATTATACTCTTCCAATTTTTCATAATGTTCTACAATAAGCATGTGTTACCTTTATAATCATAACTTTAGGAGCTGAGGAGATGGCTCAGTGGAATAAGTGCTTCCTTGGCAAGCACAAGGGCCTGAGTTCAATCCCCAGTTCCTCCAAAAAAAATTTAAAAAAATTATTTTTAAAAACTAGGTGAGCTTTCAGACCATTATGTGTAATTTCATCCACACCCACTAGAAAGACAGGGTGGAAGGCAAAGGTATTGGGGAAAACAGGAAGTTCATACACAAAGGAATTTAAAAGAGAGCAGGGGAGATGGCTCAGTGGAATAAGCACTTCCCTCACAAGCACAAGGGCCTAGCCGGGTGTGGTGGCGCATGCCTATAATCCCAGCTTTCGGGAGGCTGAGGCAGGAGGATTGTTGTGAGTTCGAGACCAGCCTGAGCTACAAAGTGAGCTTAAGGCCAGCCAGAACTGCATAGTGAGACCCTGTCTCAAAAAGACAAAAGAAAAATAAATAAATAAATAAAAGGGCCTGAGCTCAATCCCCAGTTCCACCAAAAAATAAATAAGAAAAACAATCACCACAAACAACCAAGAGTGTGGGTAGGTTTAGCTACTAGGCTATTTTTCCACTGTAGCACTAATTAAGAGCAAAAAAAAAAACCATAAACAGCTTCAATGTCCAATAAGAGGCATGCTGGAATACATGCAACCCCACGATTTTTATTTTTTGCAGAATAGGGGATTGAACTCAGGCCCTTGTGCTTGCCAGGGAAGCGCTTATTCCACTGAGCCATCTCCCCGGCCGGACTTCACAATTTTTAATGAGAAATGTCCATTTGAAGTTTTAAAGTTACAAATATGGTAAAACAGTCTGTTGATTTTTTTTAACTCTATGCATAGAAAGTCTGGAAGATTCCACCGAAGTCTTCATAGTTTGTCTCTGAGTAGATGGGATTTGGGAGTTGTATGTTCTTTTATTTTTGCTTGCCTTCATTTGGTTAAAATTATTTAAATCTATTTCGATAACAAATGAAGTTACATGCTAAGGTTCACCGTCTTTCAGGGGACGTGTGTGTGTGTGTGTGTGTGTGTGTGTGTGTGTGTGTGTGCGTGCTAAGACACGGTTTGGGCTGGCCTGGTAGTTACAGCAATCCTCCTGCCTCAGCCTCCCAAATGCTAGGATTACAGGAGTGCACCACCATGTGCCCCCTAGTTTTTTAACTTATGTTGTTGTTGCTATTGTTTGAGACAGAGTCTGGCTATGTATTCAAGCCTGGTCTTGAACCCACAGTGATCCTCCTACCTCAGCCTCTACAGTCTTGAGATTACAGCTCTATACCCTCAAAAGAGGGTCAGCTTTTTAACTATAAATACTGGACATCATGGCACATGCCTGTAATCAGAGCACTCAGAAAGCTGAGGGTGGAGGGCCTCTGAGTTGGAGCCCTGGGCTACAAAGTGAGCTGAAGGCCAGCCTGAACTGCACAATGAAACTTTGTCTCAAAAAGATTTTTTTAAATGCTATCTTGTTTTACAAATAAAATATTTATGGTATACAGCGTTTTCAAACATGTATACATTGTGGGATGGCTAACTGAAGCTACTTAAAATATGCACCTTTCCTTTTTTTAATAAAACCTAATCCATTTATTGAGGATCAACAAAAATTGCATGAGATTATAACCTTTCCTTAGCCTTCTAATCGCGTACAGTGAGGGGAAAAAAACACTCCTTACTGATCTCCCCAAAATACATAATCTAGTCTGTCCATGCTAACGTTCCGCCAGCAACCCCAGGAAACCAACTGTCACCCGTCTCCGTAAGAGGTCGGCCCTTGGAAATGAGCGCGGGAAGGCGCGCGGCATTCTGGGAACAGTTACGGAAGCCGAATTGAGGCAACCGCTGTTACCATGGCAACGGAAGTGAACGAACACTGTTTATTGGTAGTTTGGAGTCCTTAGGTGAAAGGGCGGAGATGCCGACGAGACTTTAGGACCAGGCGAAGGGCTGTAACTTTGTGAAGAGAAAGATCGTCCTATTAAAAGTTTCCCAGGC